>PVJA010057539.1:0-10404 GCA_004027025.1 Myocastor coypus
ATCCAAAAAAAAAAAAAAAGAAAATGTAATAGACTATGGTCCTGCAGGATGGCTCAGCGGTCTAAAGCGCCTGCTTATGGAGCTGGGGAGATGGCTCCGAGGCACAAGTGCCTGCTGAGCAAGTGCAAAGTTGTGAGTTTGAACCCCGGTCCCACAAAAATAAATAAATAAATAAATAAAATAAAAAATAAAATAAAGCGCTTGCTTAGGCGGCCGCAGGGACTGAGGTTCAATCCCCAGCACCACATGCTGCGCCAGCCCTGCCCTCAGGCAGGCTGAGTCAGCCTTAAAAAAAAGAAAATGTAATAGACTATATTTTAAAAAGAAATACAGGGGCTGGGGAGAAAGCTCATGGGCACAGGTGCCTGCCTGGCAAGTGCATGGTTGTGAGTTCAAACCCTGGTCCCACAAAAAAAAAAAAAAGCACTTAGCTTTGAGTTCAAAACAGTGCAAGTATAAAATACAGTACTGCTATGTCATTGTTTCCTCGCACAGTGTAACCAGGAAAGTCTGCCAATCTGCTTTGTGTGGAGAAAAAGCTATTATCCTGACTTTTTTGTTTTTTTGTTTGTTTGTTTGTTTACTTTTGTCTTTTTGAGACATCCAGTTCAGGCTGGCCTTGAACTCACTTTTGTAGCCCAGGCTAGTCTTTTTTTCTTTACTGTACCAGGGATTGAACTCTGGACTTTGTGCTTGCCAGGCAGACACTTTTTCTACTGATCTCCCCAGCCCCAAACCAAAAGCACATTGTGTATATGCAAGGTTTTTTTTGTTTTGTTTTGTTTTCTGGGACTAGGGTTCAAAGTCACAACTTAACACTTGCCAGGCTGGCACTTGTGCCACGGAGCTATCTCCCCAGCCCCTAAGCCAGACTGGTCTTGAACTCACACCGATCCTCCAGCCTCAGCATCCCAAGTGCTAGGATTATAGGTGCATGCCACCATGCCTGACTTAACCTGATGTTTATAAGAACTTTAGATACATTTATAACTACAGCTACATATGGACTTGTTATAAAATATTAAACTCCATCACTAAAGGAGTCTAAGAGCCATTAAGTTACAATTGCTATCCCTCAAAATTACTTTCTGAACTTACCCGTGAGCTCTTAGTACGTATGCTTTGATTATGCATGCTCTAATTTCTCAGAATGGTTGTTCTTGCCTAGTGGATGCCAGAACCCAGGTAAGCATATTGGCAAAACCTACAACAAATGTGCTGGATTACTTTATTTTTTTAAGAATTTTTTTATTTTATTTTATTTTATTTTTCTTGTTTCAGAACCTTTATTTGTTTATTCACTCATTTTTATGGCCGGCTCAGCCTGCCCCGATGGCAGGGCTGGCGCGGCATGTGGTGCCGGGGATCGAACCGTGGTCCCTGAAGCCACCCAAGTTTTCCCAAGCAGGTGCTTTAGACCACTGAGCCATCCCGCCGGGCCCCTGGATTACTTTAGATTCTTTTTACCTGGATCCACCAGATCTCAGGTAGAGAAAAAAAATGCTATACTGTTGCAGGCAGCTAAATTAGATGTATCATGGGCAGCTATACAGGGCCAGGCCCTCGAGACAGCATGGAAGACAAGGTGACTTTGCAACTTTGGGAGAGCCAGACACCCCTGCTGTGGGCAAGACCTCAAGACAAAGGAGTAACCAACTGCAGCCACCTGCTGCCCTAGGGAAGGGCACCAGGGATTGACATTCTAAATAGGCATCTATCACTTGGAAGCCAGAGTCATTGACCCAACCCCCTACAGGAAAAGCCCCGTTCCCTATTCATGCTGGCTTGCTCCGTGACTTTCTTCATCTTTTGGTCAGTCCTGGATGTAATCAATTTTACCTGAGCAATTTTGCTTGTAATCTTTTTATTAGCTGAACATAGTTTTTTCCCATCTCATGCCCACCTAACTGAATTCCCATGTTTTCCACCTTAGACCCACTTCACCACTATAAAATCCCCAGAAGAGACAGCTTCCTGGGCAACCTGCTCAAGTCTACCTTCTGTCCCTCTGTGGGATGGAAGCTTTCTTTCCCCTAAAAAATATATTCTGTTCTTAAGCACTGTTGTTCCTAAAATTCAGTTTTCAGTTTTACAGAACACGAAGTCAGCCCACGTATCTCAAGTTGGGAATTTCATTCCCTTATATCAATACAACTTACAGAGGCTTTAACTAACTACTCAGCAAGCCTTAAGTAACACTGCAGCTGGTCTCTCTTACATAAAAAAATAAAATAAAATTAACAAAAGACTATCAACAGCTGTGGAGATAGCACAGTGGCATAAGCACAATTTCCTGGGTTCAGTTTTTGGTACCCCCCCAAAAAAAAAGATAGGTTGTCCTCAAATCAGATCACATTAGACACTATAATAGCAGCACAGAGGAATACTTATAAAATTATGAAAACTGAGAGTTATGTGTATATTCCTGATTCTTCTGCTAGTATCTCAAGATATTAAACTGTAGACCAGTGATATGTCAGACTCTGAAATTCCCTTATCCTCTTTATAGGAAGCCATTACTGGCTCCTTTCAGTGGAAATCTTTGTTGACTGTATTCATAACAATCCTATTGGTTATTATTTGACCTATGCATACTTAATTATTTCTTTTATTTTGTCTCCTCCAGTATTAAAGCCTATCCAAGATGAAAATGCCTGGTGTCTATTGAGAACCTTTGCATACAATCTCTGTAGCATATCTTTGCTGGTGAACAACTATGACCCCTGATAAGCCAGAGCAATCACTACTCATTATTCTGTCATGGCAGTCCTGATTGTTTCTTCATTGATTTTTTTTTTGGTGGGACCAGGGTTCAAACTCACAACCTTGCACTTTCCAGGCAGGCCCTTGTGCCACGGAGCTATCTCCCCAGCCCCTAATAATCACATTGGTTGACCACAGTTTTGTCCCATCTCATGCCCATCTAATGAGTTTCCCTGTTTCCCACCTTAGACCCACCTCATCTCATGATTTTTCTCTATAAACATCCCTAGAAAAGACAGATTCCTTGGCAACCCACTTGGTTCTCCTGTCCCTCTCTGACAGCAGCTTTGTTTCCCTCAATAAAAATATTCTACTCTTAACCAGTGTTGATCCTGAACTTGATTCTTTCATTTTAGAGAACACAAATTCATCCCGTATCTTTCAGATTGGGAGTTTCTTTCCCCTATATAAACATTATGGGGGGCTCAGCGGGATGGCTCAGTGGCCTAAAGCGCCTGCTTGGGAAAGCTTGGGCAGCTACAGGGACCATGGTTTGATCCCTGGCACCACATGCTGCGCCAGACCTGCCCTCGGGGCGGGCTGAGCCAGCCATACAAGTAAATAAATAAACAAACAAACAAAAGTTCTGAAACAAGAAAAAAATAAAATAATTAAAAAAGAAAAAAGAGGGGCCTGGCAGGATGGCTCAGTGGTCTAAAGCGCCTGCTTGGGAAAACTTGGGCGGCTTCAGGGACCGCGGTTCGATCCCCGGCACCACATGCTGCACCAGCCCTGCCCTCGGGGCGGGCTGAGCCAGCCATAAAAATAAATAAATAAACAAACAAAAGTTCTGAAACAAGAAATAAATTTTTAAAAAAATAAAATAAACATTATGGTATTTTGGCTTTGTATGGGCAGAGAAGAAGGGGGATTTTTACTGAGCTGACTCAGGTATTGGGCAAGGAGGGGCTGTGGGAAGCACAGCTGCAGAAGTGTTGGGTTCTGAATTTGCATTGGAGAATGAAGCTGAATGTGTGGCTAAATTGGAAAAATTTTGCATTTCCGTAACAACAGCTTGCCAAAGTGAACTCATTTGACATCTGCACTTTTTAAACAAGCCTGGATTTTTCTCTAGCAACCTATTCAGAGGCACATTACCATGGTGATCTTATTCTTTTATTATGGTTAGGTCAGGGCCCTTTTCTCTTTCAATTACGTATTCATAGGCATATTTTGTCAGCACAGTTTGAGTCTTTAGTGATGGTAATCTGTTACCCGCCTGCTTTTTTCCCTAAATTAAGTTGCGAAGACAATAGAATCACCTTTACTAAATGCCACTTCACTACAATTTTGGGGATGGGTTTTTTTAATTTTGTGATTTAGCTTTATAAAAAGTTTTCACTGATTTTATCCCATACTCTCACATCAAACGTACCAGCTGTGGGAAAGGAAAGAGAACACAGCTATCTGATGGATTAATTGAAAAACCGATTAGATGGCACATTAATAATCGCATTATTTTACAGTTTTGTAATCAAAAGGTTAAATTCTTTGTCTTCTGCAGATGCAAAATGCATGTACCCCATTGTTACCCTCGAGGAACAGACTCCTCCTTGCTAAGTACACCTTAGCAATATAATTAGTGAAATGTTCCACTTTAAATTTGTCACTCAAGGTCCACTGGACTGCCGGCACCTGATTCTGGATAGTGGTCATAGTGTCAAGAAGGTCATGCATTCTGACCCATGTTGGATAACAAATATTAAAGCCATTCTGGACCTCATCTTGGTCTGGAAAGTTTATAGCTACAAAAGAATACATTAAAAGAGTTGAGCAGGACCTGGGAGATAACTCTGTGGCACAAATACCTGCCTGGTAAATGCGAGATCATGAGCTTGAACCCGGATCCTGCAAAAAAAAAAAAAAAATTGAGCAACTTCAAGTAAAAACCCTGATGATGGTCTCATGGACATAGAAAAATAAAAGCAATTAAAAAACTTGAAATTAATAGAACGGAAGAAATTATAAAGATCACACAGAAATTAATAGAATTGTGATTAAAATGGAAAGGAAAGGGGCTGGGGAGATAGCTCTATGGCACAAGTGCCTGCCGGGCAAGTGCAAGGCTATAAGTTTGAACACTGGTCCCGCAAAAAAAAAAAACTGCAAAGAAAAAAAGTCAAAGAATTGGTGTTTTGAAAGGATAAGATTGATTAAACCTATGACAAACTTGCCAAAACAGAAAAAGCATATGTCAATACAACTACAAGTGACAAAGGTAAAATCAAAGCTTGCATCAGCAAAATCATGAACGTTATACGAGATTACTCTGAAAATACATTGTAGAAGCCAGGCGTGGTGGCACATGCCTGTGATTCCAGCACTTAAGAGGCTGAGGCAAGAGGACTGGTGCGAGTTCAAGACCAGCCCAGGCTTTAAAAAGTGAGCTCAGGGGCCTGGTGGGATGGCTCAGTGGTCTAAAGTGCCTGCTTGGGAAAGCTTGGGTGGCTTCAGGGACCGCAGTTCGATCCCTGGCACCACATGTTGTGCCAGCCCTGCCCTCAGGGCGGGCTGAGCCAGCCATAAAAATGAGTGGGTAAACAAATAAAGGTTCTGAAACAAGAAAAAAATAAATAAAATAAAATAAAATAATTCTTTAAAAAAAAGTGAGCTCAAGGCCAGCCTGCACTACATAGTGAGACCCTGTCTCAAATAGACCAAAAAAAAAAATCCCCAGACTCAAAGAATTCACCACAGAATTTTACCAAACATCAGGAAGATCTAACAATTCTCTTCAATTAAATTGAAGGCAAAGTTGGAGCCAGCGAGATAGCTTAGTGGTCTAAAGCTCCTGTTTAGGCAACTGCAGGGACTGCGGTTCAATCCCCAGCACCACATGCTGCACCAGCCCCAACCCCAGGGCAGGCTGAGCTGGCTATCACATAAATAATAATAAAGTTTTTTTTAATTCTGTTAAAAAGAAATTTGAAGGCAAAGTAACTGCCAAACTGTTTCCCGGAAGTTAGCATCTTGCTGACTGAAAAACTAAACAAAGACAACAAAACAGAACTACAGGCCCATCTCCTTAATGAACATAGATATGAAAATCTTAAACAAGATATAGGCAAACAAAATGTAACAAATCATTTTTTAAAAAATCATATATCACATGACAGATACAAGGGTATTCAACATACATAAATAAAAAAGTGTAGCATATTATACAAACATGTTACATAAGCAAGAAAAATATTGCATAGTCATCAAAAAGCCTTTAACAAATCTAGGATCTGTTCATGTGAAAGACACTGATGAAAAGAGAGATATAGAAGGACCTCACGTCAGCCTAATACAAGCCTATTGTGAAAAGGCCACAGCCAACATTATACTAATTTGGAAAAAATCTGAAAACATTGCCTCTAAAATTATGAAAAAGACATGATGGACAACTCTAAACACTTCTGTTTAATACAGTCCTGAAAGTGCTAGCTGAAGCTATCAGGAAAAAGAAAGAAATAAAAGCAATACTTCTAAAATAAGAAGTCAAACTGTCCTTATTTGCAGAATGACATGATTCTTTACATAGAGACACCAAAAATTCTACCAAAGAATTCCTAGACCTACTGAATATTTTCAGTAATGTAGCAGGATACAAAACAGACACATAAAAATCAGTAAAATTCTTATATATCATCATTAATCCATCAAAAAATTTAGAAAAAAACATCTCATTCATGGGGCCCAGCAGGATGGCTCAGTGGTCTAAAGGTGCCTGCAGGCAGCTGCAAGGACCATGGTTCGATCCCTAGCACCACATGCTGCACCAGCCCTGCCCTCAGGGCAGGCTGAGCGGGCCATAAAAATAAATAAACAAAAGTTCTGAAACAAGAAAAAAAAAATAAAATAAAAAATCTCATTCATGACACCTTCAAAAAATACTTAGCAACCGAAACAAGAAAATGAAACACCACCATAGCAAAAGCTATAGCATTCTGAAAAAAAAAAAGACAGAGAAATCAAAAGGATATCACAAAACAAAAAGATATCCTTTGTTTCTGGAGAGGTAAAACCAGTATTTCAAAATGGCCATATTACCAAAAAAAATGCATGATTCAATGGAATCTCAGTCAAAATACCAACAATATTCATCTCCGTCAAAAAAAAATACAAAAATTTACATGGAATCATAAGAGACCTACAATAGCCAAAGCAAATTTGTACAAGTTAAAATTAAGAAGCATTAAAAAAATAAAAAATAAATTAAGAAGCATTAAAATCGCAGATTTCAGGTTATATTACCATGTCCAGAAATAAAAATAGCAAGATATGCAAAGTAATAAAAAGAGCAAGATATGCAAGATGCGAGCGAGTAGGAGGCTATCGACTGCAGCAGCAGAGCAGTGCCTAAATCCCAGGACCTTGTTTCTTTTTTTCTTTCTTTTTTTTTTTTTTTAATTTTATTTATTTTTTTTCTTGTTTCAGAACCTTTGTTTGTTTATTCACTCATTTTTATGGCCGGCTCAGCCCATCCCGAGGGCAGGACCGGCGCAGCATGTGGTGCGGGGGATCAAACCGCGGTCCCTGAAGCCGCCCAAGCTTTCCCAAGCAGGCGCTTTAGACCACTGAGCCATCCCGCCGGGCCCCCCAGGACCTTGTTTCATCAAGCTTTTTAGGCAGCGATTCTGACAGTGAAGTTGACAAAAAGTTGAAGAGCAAAAAGCAAGTTGCACCGGAAAAGCCTGTAAAGAAGCAAAAGACTGGTGAAAGGTCAAGAGCTCTATCATCTTCTAAGCAGAGCAGCAGCAGCAGAGATGAGAACAGGTTTCAGATTGGGAAAATGAGATGTGTCAGTGTTTGGGATTCAGAGGGAAAGTCCTAATTGATACCAAAGAATATTGCATGGATCCAGAAGGTGAAATTAAACCAGGAAGAAAAGGTGTTTCTTTAAAACCAGAGCAGTGGAGCCAGCTAAAGGAGCAGATTTCTCACATTGATGCTGCAGTAAGAAAACTGTAGAATCTGAGCCAAAAACCTGTACTGAGAGAGGTCCCGGTCCGCTCGCCTGAACATTCCGGCCCGACTGCCAGACGTCCCGGTGGGCTCAAACATTCCGGCCCGCCCACGAGATGTCTCCTGCTCGCTGGCCTGAGGTCTCCAACCCACTCGCGTGAGTATTCCAGCCCCGCCCGCCATGTTAGACCTACTCCGGCCCACTGTGAAAGCAGCCAACCCAAAAGCTAGGCCCAACATGTGACTCAGATCTTCAGCCAGATACAAGCATAGCCTATCCAGCATCAGGCTCACCACCTGAGTCAGGCCTCAGGCTTGACACAAACTTAGCCTACCCAGCAGTGAGGCCCCCCCATCCTGCAGGTCACTGCTATACAGAATGATACAAACAAGGAGCAAAATGCAATCTCAGGTCCTGAAACTTCCTGTAACAGATACAAGAGACACAACTTTACAAGAAAATGAGAATCACGCAGATGAAATCTCTGAACCAGTAGCTTCTGAGGTAGACAGACAAGTGCAGAAATGTATACAGCAACTCAGATCAGAGATAACATGTCAAGTATAAAAAGAAATGTATGAAAAAATAGACTCTGAAGTGGAAAAACAACTGCAGAAACGTATAGAGTAAACCAGGGCAGAAATAACCACTGAAGTTAAAAAACACATGTCTAAATTAATACCATCTAAAGTAGAGGAACAACTACAAAAAGGTAGAGAGGAGAACAGAGCAGAAATAATCTCTGAATTAGAGAGAGAAGATAACTATGAGAGACTCTACTACTATTAAAGAAGATATTAATAAAAAATTAGAGGAGAATAGAAAAATGATGGACTCTGAGTGAAAAATATAAGAAAGAACTAAATCACATGAAACAGTTTGAAAGAGATATACAAGAAAATAAAATCTCATTCACAAGTTGGCAAAACCGTATGTCTTAGTTACTTTTTAATCGTTGCCAAGACAAATACCTGACACTCAAAATGAAGGAAGGAAAGGTTTATTTAGCTCACAGTTACTGGAGGTTTCAGCCCGTGTTCGGCTGGCCCAAGGCTGAGTGGAGCAGGGCGGAGAGCATCCAGTTCATGGAGGCAGAACAGCAGCAAAATGGCAGCAGAGGCAGCCAGTCAATCAGGGCAGCAGAGCAACAGCAACAGCTAGAGCTCCAGTCTGTCTCTCTGTCTCTCCTTATATTACATTCAGGCTCTCCTCCTTAGCTCCCGCCCTAGGCTACACCCATAATCCCAGAAGTACTTCCACCCATAATCCCATCAGTACTAAAACCCATAATCCCAGGGATCATGGATCAAGTCTCAAACTCTAGAAGTCCCCGCCCAATGACTCCATGAGGCTTTGGGGGGACAACTAGACATAAACCATAACACCGTACGAACCAAAGTGAAGATAGAATCTCACATCTTGAAGACACGGTCGCAGCTAGTGAAAAGATAAGAAAGGATCTCTTAAAAACAACTAAGATGCAGGAAAAAATAATTCAACATCTGCAAGACGATGCAAAAATGAACAATGTGAGATTAATAGGAATTAAACAGAAAGAAGGAGTCAATATAAAGGATATAAAAATAATATGGGCAGAAGTAATAGCAGAAAACATCGCAAATATGAACAAACAGTTGGACATACAGCTAACTGAACATACAGAACCCCAAATAACATCAACCCAACTAAAAACACATCCAGACATATTATAATTAAGATTCCAAAAATTCAGCAGAAGAATAGTATACTAAAAGCTGCTAGAGAAAAGAAACAGATCACATTTAAAGGAAAACCCATCAAAATAACAGCAGATTTCTCTTCTCAAACCATGAAGTCAAGAAGAACATGGAGCAGAGTGCTTCAAGTCCACCATGGAAACAAATTTCAGCCCAGACTGCTATACCCCCGCAAAACTCTCTTTCAAGTATGAGGGAGAAGTGAAATACTTCCACGACAAAGAACAACTAAACGGGGCCGAGCGGTATGGCTCAGTGGTCTAAAGGTCCTGCTTGGGAAAACTTGGGCGGCTTCAGGGATCGCGGTTCAATCCCCGGCACCACATGCTGCGCCAGCCCTACCCTCGGGGCGGGCTGAGCAGGCCATAAAAATGAGTAAATAAGTAAATAAAGGTTCTGAAACAAGAAAAAATAAATAAATAAAATAAAATAAATTCTTTAAAAAAAAAACAAAGAACAACTAAAGAATTTCATGACGTCAAAACCAACCCTACACAGAGAGCTAGGGAGATAGCACAGTAGAATAAATGCTTGCCTGGTGAATGCAAGGTCCTGAGTTCAATCCCTGGTACTGAAAAAAAAAAAACCAACACAGCATACTAAAAAAATATTTTAGAGAGGGACCAAAATGACTCAAACTCAAGAAATGAGAACAGAAAGATCCCACCAAATAGGCTGCTCGATTAAACACAGGACAAAAAGAGGTAAACAGTAGTAAATAAACATCATGTCAAGCCGGGCGTGGTGGCGCATGCCTGTAATCCCAGCACTCGGGAGGCTGAGGCAGGAGGATTGATGCGAGTTCGAGACCAGCCTGGGCTACAAAAGTGAGCTCAGGACCAGCGTCAACTGCATAGCAAGACCCTGTCTCAAAAAAAAAAAAAAAAAAAAAAAAAAAAAAAAAAAAAAAAAAAAAAAAAAAAAAAAAAAATAAAAAAAAAAAAAAAAAACAAA
>PVJA010057540.1:0-10390 GCA_004027025.1 Myocastor coypus
AGAGAGAGAGAGAGAGAGAGAGAGAGAGAGAGAGAAAGAGAGAGAGAAAAGAGGCCAGCAATCTAGGCCAAGTGAATTGATTTACTAACATAAACTTGGTGCTCACCTACATGCAGTGAGCCCCCACGTGCAAAGCACACCCGCCACAGACTCGCCCTCCTCATGCTGGCCTCTTCCCCTCATGGAAGGACAAGAAGGGAAGAGCTGAAACAGATGAGCTTTTCTGAGCCCTGTCCAGAAAGAGGGAAATGTCCCATTAACACAGAACAAGATCAGGAAAGACTTCTTCAGTGCAACCTGAGTCCATCTTTGCTTCTGGAAATGAGGCTGGGACCCCATCTTCTGATTTCTTCCCTGGTTTCATCAGCAGACAAGTGGGCTGTCAAATGCACACTAATGATAGCTCTCTTCACTTCAACTCAGAGCAAGGGCTCAAGAGGCCAGCTGAGCAACCCAGAGGATGGGATATCAGGTCCCTGACCAGTGCGCTGACTGGTGACAGTACAAATATGACTACTGCGATGTTGGCTCCAATGCTAGAGAATTTCAAGTAAAACTGCTAACATGTAAACTTCTTTTACATGAAGAACTTCATGTAAAACTGCTACATCATTTTTCTCTCTACTTTTTTTTCTTCTTCTTCTTTTTGAGATAGGGTCTTGCTGTGCAGTTCAGGCTGGCCTTGAGCTCACTTTAGTAGCCCAGGCTGGTCTCGAACTCACACTGATCCTCCTGCCTCAGCCTCCCAAGTGCTGGTTTATACTCTCCTTACTTTGAACATGAAGGAATGTGGGAGACTGAGAGCGCATCCAAAAGAAAAATAAATCTGTTGTCAGTACCCAACACCTGACTTCTGACCATTGGCTTCATTGCAAAGGAACTGAAAAAGGAATCGATGGAGAACACCACTATAGTTCTTAATTTTCACCAAAGTACTGCTCACTGCAGACTTCAGAGTAGAGGCAGTGCATGCCCCCAGGGCCCCAGGGTACAGCCTGCCTGTACCAATTCACTGCATCCTGAACCTGACTTTCAGCTTATGTGCTTGTATAAGATTCCACACTACATTTGTTTTGCCATTGCTTTAGAAATGATGTGTTGAATTATTCATCGCCAAGGTACCTGACCTTTCTGAGAGGTACCTGTATTCACCGTAGCTTTGGGCATAGATGCCATATTACACAATGGTGGAGGTCTGGGCTCTGGAACCAAGCTGCTAGGATTCATTTCTGCCTCTCTGTCTTCCTAACTGTATGACCTTGGGCAAATTCCTAATCCTTCTGTTCCTCAATTTTATCTTTGCCAAACAGATATTGACAGAAGAGAAGGTAACTCCCTCTGAATCAGAGTGAATAGCAAAGCTAATAGCTACTGGAAATGTGTATCAAATATTTGATTCATATTAACTCTTAATTATATATTTGTAGGCTTCTGATTTTCTGAAATGTAAGTAAAAAATGAAAGTCTCTGTAAGCTAACACATTTACCACAGCACTAATGGTACAACTAAGTGTTAATATCTATAAAATAGTTGGAACACACTCTAAATAAATGTTAGCATTTATTATAATCAGTTACTTTCTGGCATTCCACATGGGTTCAAAATTCCATTTGAAAAGTAATGAATGACATAGCAGAGATTATCTCATCAGATTAAAAGATCCAAAAAAGTTATTTAGATTTCAGGATAGTGAACTTGAAGTTATAGCAAAATGTCTTTGGTATATTGGCCAGAATATTCTGGCATGGACTCACACCATGGTCACGCTAGTGTGATGGGGAATCTTTGCACAATGAGTCTTTTAGCATAAAGCCTACTAAATATTCCTATTTCATGAAACACTGAATATTGTGAGTGAAAATATGCCTCTTGGCATATTACTGATCTCAATGAGAGTGACTGCTCCCTTTTAATAAGATAATAAAGGCTACAGGCCAGTGGTGGGAGTACTATCTGTGTCCCCCATGGTAGCTACAGAGAACATCACTGGGGCAGCTCACATGCAGGCTTTCTGCAGCAGGCTCTAGTTGGAATGTGGTGCAAAGAAAACCTTCTGATGCTCGCCCAAGTTAAACACGGGATTTGTCACACACGTGGCAATGACATAAAACTGGTGTGTGACAGTGCCTCTGAACTCCAAGACCCTGGCATGGCCCCTCAAAGTGAGACCCAACTCGTGAGCTACATTTTCACTGAACAGCCTCAGAATCCAAAATCTTCTGTGCTACAAGAGGAAAGAAAACAGATTGAATAGCACGAACTAGATTTAGCTTAGATACAAGACAAAATACCCTGACCTTGAAGACAACAGAACAGTCGTGGAGAGTGCAGAGTGCCCTTTTCTGGATGTCTTTTGTTTAAAAAACAGACATTGACAAAAGAGAAGGCAACTCTTTCTGAATCGAATAAATAATAAAAACTAATGTTTACTGAGCATGTGTAGCAAGCATTTCATTCATGTTAACTCTTTTAATTATCTATTTATAGGCTCCTGATTTTCTGAAATATAAGTAGAAAATGAAAGGCCCTCTAAACTAAAACATATACCAGAATCCTCTGTAAATCCTGGTCAATATCCTCCTCTGTTAAAACACAAATATTGCCAAGTGGACACATTTATCAACCTCTCCTGACTGTACCCAATCCAAGAACTAGATATTGGCTAAGCCCCATTCAATGCTCCGGGAAATGAGGGTTAATGACCTAGAAAGAAAGGGGCCTGGCTCCTCCTGGGTACCAGCTGAGCTTCGGAGCAGAGAGAAAAGAGCTGGGGAAGCGGAAGAGCAGGAGGTAAGGCACAAAGCCCCACATGACCCATCATGTTCTTGAAGGTTTCTCAACCCACACAACTGTTGAGGAACACTGAAATTCATCTCCTGCCCTCCTCTAGCTCTATGCTGTGAATTTCTAATGGGAGAATTTAGAAAATTGCTGAGATCCTATCCAGATATGCCATCCCCTAATCCTGCAATGTCTTCATTTCCAAAGAGGTTACTAAGGTCCAACAGGGCCCATTCAGAGGAGCCCTGACATGGATAAGGACAAAATCACTGGGGACATGCAGTATTGAGCCTCCATGAGGGGAGCACTTTTAGGGGAAGAATTGAGATGACACAAATTTAATGACCATAGTTGATAGCTATGAAGCCAAGAAGATATTCCAAGGGATTTTTTATATATTATCTCATTAAGTCCTCTCACACCTGTTTCTCACTCTGTCATGTTGCTGGAGAATGGTCATATCCAAGACTCTTTCAGAGTTTGCCATCTGTCCTAGGAGTACAAGCACACACTCGTCCTGGACAGTGCTGGCTATGACCCTCTGTACTCTTTCTTGGTCTGTTCTCTCTGAGCCTCTCTTCACTCTTCAAGTGAGCTTGTGGAGTCACACAGGACACAGCAACACTGGGCGATTCTAAAGAAAGTCCTAGGACAAACAGGCCAGAACGAGAAGCTTAGACCAGCTCAGTTCTGGAAGTCAAGGAGAAGACTAAGTCCTCTGCCCTTCATCACTGCCTTCTCTGTGGCAGAAGTTGAAAGACCCTTGGGCACACAAGTCTTGCTGTCACTTCTCTCCTCCATGCCCATCACAGACACCTGCTTCCTTCTGGATAGGGCAAAGTTTCAAAATCTTCTTTACCAAGTGGTCTAGGTGGCTGGTACTACAAGTAGCAGGCAGACACACAATCTTTTTTTCTTTGAATACATCTGAGATACATTTATAACTCAGGTACAACATTCCTCACAGCATAACTGCCCAGTTGCTAAACAGTGACAACAACAAAGGTGTGCTGACCACACCCAGCTCTGCTGTGTCACCACTCCTCCAACCTCTAGGACCCTTTGACATGCTCAGAATATCCCATCTTGCACCTGAACCAATTAACAATAGAGATCAAGAATTATTTGGTGAAATTGGAGATAAGGCATGCAGAAACCTTGGTCTCAAACTAGCACTGAGTACTATCCTCAATGAAGGCTAAGGATATTTTCTAGCTTACCTTTGTCTCACAGACCAACCTGAGAACCTTGTCACCAGCCATAGGCAAAATGTCTGACATCCTTTCCCTCCTGTAGGACATTTGGCACCATGAAACCAAGCTCGACTTGCTTGACTTCCCAGCTTTTGCTTCTGCTTTCTTCTTATATCACCAGTTCAAGAAAGAAGAGAAGGGGCCCAGCGGGATGGCTCAGTGGTCTGAAGCGCCTGCTTGCGGAAGCAGCTTCAGGGACTGCGGTTCTATCCCCGGCACCACATGCTGCGCCAGCCCTGCCCTTGGGACAGGCTGAGCCGGCCATAAAAATGAGTGAATAAACAAACAAAGGTTCTGAAACAAGAATAAAAATAATAAAGAAAGAGAGAGAGAGAAGAGAAGAGAAGAGAAGAGAAGAGAAGAGAAGAGAAGAGAAGAGAAGAGAAGAGAAGTGAGAACCAAGGATGGCTACCCCACAGGAAATGTCATGGTAGTTAGTTAATGGTCAGTTGAGTGGGAACACCTAGCTGAATTGAGTTAGCATGGTTCTGGGAATGGAAGACTCCAAGACACTTTGAATGCTAGCATCAGCCCATGTGGGCTCTCTAGGCTTTAGCACCAACCCTTGGGTCTTTGGGTTCTCCACAACAGATTCCTCAGCCTGCAGATGCAGATTCATGAGAGCCATTGCTATGAACAACAGGCCTTCAGTTGGACTCACAAGGGACAGGATTGTGGGACACCGGCTCTTGTCTGGGTCCTTCAGATTTGTAGCACATGAATATATCTCTTGCACTCTTCTACATCTGACTGTGGTCAGAGATTGTCAGCTGATCTTAAAATTTTTGTGTCTTGCATTAAATCTGCTGCTTTGGCAAACACTGACTGTAGCACACGCAAAAAATCACAAGTGCTACAGATTGATGTGAGGAAGGAGTTCGTAAAAAAAAAAAAAAAAAGAGAGAGAGAAAAGTCAGCTACACATTGAAGAGGAAAGTTTCCAAAGAAGGAGGGTGGCAGAGAATATAGGAGACAGAAAATGATGTCCTTGACCCTTAGTTGCAGTAAACAGCAGAATTCTGTATTTGTTCTTTAAAAGTTGGTGCTGTTTCTCTGGTGGGCAGAGTGGGGCATTTGTGTTCATTGCTTGGCCTTTCAACTATCTACCTTCAAGGAAAGATATTAATAAAGCACTTCTGAATAGGCTTGAGTTTGAGGTTTATATTTTTTATTTTATGCATTTGGTATAGGGTGTCACTACACAGCTCAAACTCGTAGTGATCCTCCTGTTTTCAGCCTTCTCAGCACTGGGATTACTGGCATGCACCACCACGCCCAGACTCGGTGACCTGTTCAGAGTGGTCTGGGATGGGACCAGTGCGACAGGTGGTGCCAGAATTCAACTCCAGTCCCTGAGCTTTCCTACACAGACACTTAGTCTGCTGAGCTATCTCACAGGTCCAAGTTTGAGGTTTTGATTTAAAGTCACTCTAAATTGGTTGGTGACATAATCATTCTGCATGTGAGAACTTCTTTCCAAGTTTACCTTCTCATATGAAGCCCAGAATGGTAACAACATATCTTTTCAGGGGGGGAAAAAAACAGAGCACATTCTTCTAATGTTAGGATATAATTTTAATAAAACTACGGGAAAAAAATGATGAGATGGGAAGGAACTAATGCAATGGCAAACAAAAACACTGAAATGACAGCCAGGATTTAGAGACAGATTTATTTTCCATCAATGGGCATAATTCCCAAAATAGTAGGCCTGAAGCCTCAGGGAGGGAGGTTTTTATAGGACTAGAAAGGAGAGGTGCAGAGGTAGAATAATTTGCTGTCTTTGATTGGTTCTTCCAATATACATCATAATGACCAGCCATTTCTAGGAGACAGAAGAAGCCAACCACAACAGGAACTATTTCTTTGACAACTAAGAAATTGGAGTATCCTGGCCAGGAGTGCCATTTTCTGTTACAATAGTTGCCATGACTCTGGCAAGATACTTACATTAAGATAAATAGCCATGGGCAAGGGGTCATAAAATTGCCAAGAGAGATAACATGGGAAAGATGGCAAGAAAATCATGAAGAATAAACACTACCCCTTGTCATTTGTTTATTCTTCCTTCGATTTCTCTCTTGGCAAGGTTGAGTCCAAGAGAATTTGCTGGATGAAAAACACTAACATTTTAGCTAATGCTATTCCACTATTATCATCCATATTCAAGTGCCTCCTTACTAACACCGCCCATCATTTTTCCCATAATAAATTGTGGGAGGGGGAACAGAACAAGATTCCTGGAGGCATCAGGAGAAATGCTGCTGGGTGGGCCTTTGCCATACTCTGGAAAGTCAGTGAGAGGATGCAAACCTATTTAGAAACTAGGGGAAGACTGGGAGAGATCTGCTCAAGAAGAAAATACCCTTAGGCACTGGCGCTGGTGCTTTGGGTGTTTTAAAGCCCTGGAATTTGCTCTGAGTAAAGCACTGCTTGCAAAAAAAAGTAGCCTGACTACACATAAGGCAACTTTTCTAGGTTTCTGGTTCCTTCAGGGCAGAATGCCATCAAAGAGGGTCTAGCCATGATCTGGGGACCTCAGGAATGCAAAAGATCTAACACTCAGTAACGCTTAGTGGAAAGACAGACTGGGGAGTCTGCGGACAGGCAATAAAAGCTAAATTTCTGAAGTTTACACATGGGGCTTTTTATGTCCTGCATGTATACAAAGATATTGAACAAAGGCATTGAGTTTTCCGCTGTTAATTTCTTAACCTATCTAAAACAAACAATAAAAGAGAAAGAAAATCTGCATAAACAATTTCCTCTAGAGTAGTGCATTAAAGAGCATTTAATAGCTACATACCAACCAACTGAAGATCACTAAAAGGGCTGATAAGAAAAAGATCTCAAAGGGAGGAAGGGGTCAAGGGAAGATCCCAGATAATGAGCCATATTTCCTACAAACAAGTATGCAAGCAAAGTAGACCAAGCAAAAGACACTGCAGAGAAAGAGAAGGAAGCTAAACAATGGCTTTATTGATTTAAGACATGTGGATTTCATCAGGGAAACTGAATGCATAAAAATAGGTTGTGATATCTGAAACTAGGCAAGGAGCAAAATTAGGTCACAGAGCTTCTCAGACAAAAAGCATGATGACTATTGGGTAACTGGACTCAGACGTAAGAAGAAAAAAATAAATAACTTTTTCTCCCTCATCCGCTTCTCATAGTTGCAATCCTTCAAAGATAAACCTACATATTGAACCTAAAGGCAAACGCCAGGGCCCACACTTTTGCACACAGCATCTAGGTTGCCAGTGAACCCTGGAGCCAGAAACTAGAGATTCTTCAGGAAAAAAGACTCTTGCTAATGTGGAAATAAATAATGAGATCAAAGCAATGTGCATAAAATGTCCTGATGACCAAAAATGTGAAGCACCAGCAGAATTTGAAATTAATGAAGTAGCAACAATAATTTTTTTTTCCTCTTGGATAGACATTTCCCTTGTAAGAGCTAATAACCCACTGAGGCTTACAGAAAATGGATAGGTTATTCATGTGGGAGCTTCATTTTAAAAATAATTGACACAAGAGCCAAAACCACTAGACTATGCTTCTGAGAAAGCATGTACAGCAAGTACATAGAAAGTGCGATGGGATTATGTTAGTGTAATCCCTTCGATCAGTTATAATCCTTTGGTTGAACACCTCTTCCCATGGTAGAATTCTGTAATTAAGAGAAACAAGGTTTTAAACTTTTGCATATTTATTCCTGTCCCATTCCCCCTTTTCCTTTCTGATTTCTCAAGTTTTCTCACTTTCTTTATGACCTACCTGCTTCTTCCTCTTCCCACCAGGAATGATCCTATAAACTGGCCCTTCTCCGATCCCCTTGCGCAGCTGGTCTCCCCAGAATTCCATCTCCCTGAGACTGGCCTGGAGAAGGGCTTCTCATGTTATCCAGTATCAAGGAGTTTCTGACTTAGTACATTATCCCTCTCGATAATTCTTATTCTTAAATTGTTGCCTTCAACACATTTCAGCATCCATTGTCATCAGTTCAGCCAAATGGCTATGGAAGCATTTACTAACCAAAACAAACACAATAGCCATTTATACTATAAAGAAATAAATAATTTTGAGGAATGTCTTATTTGTGCAAGATATTTTGCTAAACTCTCCAAAGTTACACAAATACCACCCTTAACCAACCTGTGTCATTACATCTTAAGGATATGGACATGTGTGAGTATTAGTGCCTATTTCTGTGTATGTGCATAGATGTAGAGTGGTTAGTGTTTGTGTATGTGTGAAAGTCTGGGTGCTAATGAGTATGTGCATTTGAGCAGGAGCATGGGGGATGAAAAGCAGGTTAATGGCAAGGATGGTCAGGATGGAAAGACAGCCAAACTTCAAGCACTGGGGACTTGGTGGTCTCTGATATCAGACAATAGTTTGATCTCGTTAACATATTGGGATGGAGATACCACCTTGAGGGATTCTGCTGCCTGGCCAGGAATGAGCCAAGCCTCTGGTGCTGACCCTGTCTGACATTTGCCCATCATGGATGGCTGCCCCTCCAGTGTGTTTCCTCCCTAGAGAAATGGAAGCATTCCTTTCTCTTCTTTGTGCTCCATGTTTTTTTTAAATGTAACTAGATAGTATATTTGTGCATATAGGAATCTATACAATACACTGGCATACATATATTAAAAACATGAGGAACAAGCAAGAGGTATTTAATAGGATTTTATACAGATCCTGTTCTCCAACCTATCACTTATTAACACTGTGACTTTGCTAAGTTATGTAGCTCAGCTCTTCATGCCACAAACATTTGTTAAATGCCAAGTGCAGACAGGGAACTGTATTGCTCCTTGCTGAAGTTACTTAGAGGAACAGTGGAGGGGGACTTTCCTGACTAACAAGAGAGCTAGATATGGAAATGAATCCCACCAATAGGGTAACTGCATTGAGGAAAGAGCTGAGAACCAAACATAGAAGGTGTTATGAGAGTGTATGTGGGGGGGAGGAGGATTCATTTCATTAGGGTAATCAGAGAAAGCCTGCCCTTCTATTATGTGGGAATATCAGCACTAAAGAAATGGGATGCTGTGAAAGTGAAAACTGATTGTGTGTGTGTGTGTGTGTGTGTGTGTGTGTGTGTGTGTGTGTGTGTGTGTGTGCCTAGTAAAATGATTGCAAGTAGTATTATTGTGATGGCGGGCCAAGCCCATAGCAGTGCGGGGAAGCATGGGCTATGACAGATCAGGACATTGATAGCAACTGCCAAGGTTATCCATTCAGGAGTAGAAGCATCCAAGAGCCGGTGCCCTGAGCAGCACAGCCACTAGCAGAGCTGAGCCTGGGGAGACCCACCACATACATATTTGCTGGCCATGCACAAAGGTGTCACTACCACAGGTCTCTTCCTTCCCAGTTGGACATAGCTCTGGTCTCTCTTTTCCACCTGGTGCAAAACAGTCTTGGAACTAAAAAATAAATTATGTGCTCCTGACACTGATCCCTCCTGCTTCTCCAGATCACAGGGAAATCTCAGACTTGTCTTCCCAGCTTCTTAAACGTTCAGAATAGCCAAATGTAGCTTTCCACTTCTCCACAGCTCCCAAAGGCAAACTCTGTGCCCTTCAAACAGCTGCCTCCTCAGCCTCTGGTAACCATCTTCCTTCTTTCTGTCTCTATGCATTTGACTCCCACAGGTACCTCATATAAGTGATATTAAACACTGTCTGTCCTTTCGTCTCTGACATATTTGATTTTCCACAATATTCTCATGGTTCCTAGAAGTTAATGTAGTTTCCAAATGTGCATCAACTTTGGAAACAGGTTCGCTACTGAGCGTATCTGTCCAGTGAGTTTTTATAGTGGAATGTAGACAGAGGCGGTGCTGAGCCAGACGGATTGCCTAAAGCCTGGACTTTACTTATGAAGTTGTGTGATTTGAGGAAGTCACTGAAGCATTTGGTGCCTGGGTGCTTTCCATGTGAAATCAAGATAGCGATGGCACACATTTGTGGGCTATTGTGAGGATAAAATAAATGGATGTGGGCCCGGCAGGATGGCTCAGTGGTCTAAAGCGCCTGCTTAGGGAAGCTTGGGCAGCTGCAGGGACTGCAGTTCAATACCTGGCACCACATGCTGTGCCAGCCCTGTCCTCAGGGCAGGCTGAGCCGGCCATAAAAATAAATAAATAAACAAACAAAAGTTCTGAAACAAGAAAAAAAACTAAAATGCTTTAAAAAATGGATGTATGGGGGCCCAGCAGGATGGCTCAGTGGTCTAAAGAGCCTGCTTAGGAAAGCTTGGGCGGCTGCAGGGACCAGAGTTCGATCCCCAGCACCACATGCTGTGCCAGCCCTGCCCTCAGGGCAGGCTGAGTCAGCCATAAAAA
>PVJA010057541.1:0-10406 GCA_004027025.1 Myocastor coypus
TCTTCCATTTTTTGGGAGAGTTTACAGAGGATCACTATGAGTTTTCTAAGTATGTGGCAGAATTCAGCACTGAACCAGCAGGTCTGGTTGTCAGGAATTTTTTTTTTTTTTTTTTTTGCAGAACCAGGGATCGAACTCAGGACCTTACACTCGTGCCCCTGAGCTATCTCCCTGGCCCCCTGTCGGGAGATTTTTTTTTTTTTTTTTTTTGGTCAGGAGATTTTTGATTACTAATTCAATTTGTTTATTAGCCATAAGGTCTATTTGGGTTTTCTGTATTTTGCCTGCTTCAGACTTAGTAGGCTTGTGTTTGTAGGATCTTGTCCAGCGCTTTCCTGTGAAGCAAGAGAAAATGATGTGGGAGGAAACCACAGGTCTGGCCAGCGTGCCAGAGAAGCAGCAAGAGACCCTGAACCTCTTAAGAGTGACCAAGACCAGGCAACTGTCTTTGTCCACTATAGGGGGCTAGGGAGCTGTGCCCATGATGTCCTGGAGAACTAAGGCTATTGGAGGAGAAGGAGGCTCTGTCAGGCTCCGGTGGGGCCTCTCCCCCTGGGCAAGGCCCTTGAAGGCTGTTACCATAGTGAGACCTTGGGGACAAGAGTAGGGACCCCTCATCAGAGGGTCAGTCTGGCCACAGCCTATCTGGAGGGGGACACCTCACTGTCCATTTGCTTTCCAGCTCTAAGATTTTTCCTTTTTGTGTTTCAGAAACAGTCACCTCAATAGTGATAGGGAAATAAAGGCCCAAGCAGTCTCTTCCCTCCCTGGTGTACCAGCTGTTCAACTTCTGTGCTCTGTGACCGTCACACAGGGCAGGGACATGTGTGCAGTCTGTTTTCTCTGTCAGCTTTCCTCACAGGCCACCATACTCTGTAATATCACAAGCTCCAGCAGTGTGGTGTTCTTGTCTCTGGCCCAGAAACACCTTCCTTGCCATGGCCATGTTCGTATGAACATAGGGATGGGGTCACTCCAGAGAGGGGTCCCAGTCTTGCTGAATTCTCCAACAGGCTTTGCCTTGAGCCCAGGCATCCCAGGCAGCTGTGTGTGTGTGTGTGTGTTATACCCAAGTGCCACCATCTCCCCAGGAGCAGTGGCACTGACTGTGACATGTGAACAAACTAGCAAAATGCTTGCCCTGCTGGATCATGGGATTTACTGAGCCCAACAGAGATGAGCTTGGGAGCACAGCAGGTAAAGAAAGCCACACAGAAGACATGACAGGACATAGGAGTCTATTTTTATGAAAAGTCCGGGATGGGCAAAATCCTGAATGGATAGCAGTTGGGGATCAGTTGGTGTTTAGTGGGGTCAGGTTTCCTCTTGGGTCAGTGAGGATGTGCTGACAGGACAGCCGCACTAGTCGTAAGACACTGTGAAGGTATGAATGCCACTGCATGGTACATGTTAAGATAGCTAATTTTGAGCTGGGGGATAGCTCAGTGGTCTAAGCACCTGCCTGGTAAGTGTAAGAACCCAGGCTCAATCCCTGGTTCCACATGCTGTGCCGACCCCAGAACCCTGGGCACACTGTACCCACTACCAAAACCAGACATGTTGATATATATCTATAATCCCAGCACTGAGAAGGCTGAAACAGGAGGAGCACTGTAAGTCTGAGCTAGGTAACAAGACCCTATACCAAAATAAATAAATAAAAATATTTTTTTAAAAAAGATGGTTAAAATATAGTTGTTATGTTCCTTATACCAGAATGAAGAAAGGAAACCCAAAGAGTTTGTGCAACTGCTTTAATAAAGCTAAAGCCCTGGGAAAAGCCAGGCCTCCTGCTGGGGCTAGAGGCAGAGGCAGGGTGGAAGGGCCAGCAGCCTGGAGGACAGATGGAGAGTCGGCCCAGGCTCCAGTCCTCCTGATCGAGTACTCACTCCAAGCTGACAGCCAGCCTGTCCCCTGTGGGCCGCTAGTTCTATTCCTGCTTGGAGCCACTCCTCTTGCCCCAGCCTGGTGTAGGGATCCACTGCTTTTACTGTGAACGGTTCTACTTCAGGGAAACAGCGGTAGGAATGAGAAAGATAAACAAGAAGATAAAAAGCTGGGCTAGCTGTGGTTGCGTCTGTCTGATGGGCAAGACTAACTCAAGGCATGCACACAGAACGATCCTGTATTTATACTTTTGCCAAATTTATAACATGACACAAGGTTGCTTAGTGACTAATAGCTGGCCTGAACCAGACAGGATGTTTTTCTCAGCACTGGGGTATAGCTTGTTTGCTTTAGGTACGGAGGCCCAGTCCCTCCTACACACACTTGATCAATTTCCTGGCTTCATCCTGTTCCCAACAGCCTGGTCCCCCTGAGTGAATCAAGTCTGCAGGGGCCACCCAAACCACTGCACAGCTCTGGACAACACTGCTGTCTCCTGTCCCATGTGCACACAGATGTCCCCTCCCAGGCTTGGGTCTCCCACCTGGCCCTGCCTATCTCCTGTCTGGAACACTGGCAGGCAGGGTCTTCTAGCTTCTACTGCTGAGCACCCCACCCTGCTGGGCATGGGAATGGGTGAGAATTAGCTCCTTTGTCCAGGTCACATTGTGTGCCCTCTAGGTGGGTGAGTGGCTCCTGGCTTACTCCAAACACTGGGCAGCAGGCTTGCCATCCCGGGAAGGCTGGGCACCCTTACAGGCTGCTCTCTGCCCACTGGAGGGATCTCTTAGGCAACTGCCAAAATTGCCTCTCCCTAGCTTGCAGGGCTCAGCACTGTGCCTCAGTTTGTTTCCAGGAGGTCTAGTGCTGGAGCTGAGTGGGGGCCCCCAGTATGTAGAGATGCTGTTAAGAGGTGGACAGGCAGGGCTGGGGATGTGCTCAGGAACTGTCCACATCAGGGTGTGTTCCTGCCAGGCAGGGATATCCCTTTGATGCCCTTTGGGGTATCCAGCCCAGGTTAGTGTTGAATCCAGAGCAGAAATGTTTACATGCCTAATGAGGATTAAAATACTTATGGGAAGAATTTAGGAAGGTGTAGTCCTGGTCCCCTTGGTTCTGTCTTTCCCACTCTACACTACTTAGTTGGTTAAATTGTCCACTTGGAAAAAAGAAAAATGTTCAAGCCCTAGTCTCATACCTGTGAATAGTCCCATGCAGTGCTAGGAAGCAGGGTCTTTACAGGTACAGTTACAAGGGGTCACACAGGCCTAGGGAGCACCTCAGTGGCAGAATGCTCACCTGTTCATCTGGTACATGCAAGATCCTGGCTCCATACCTCGCACTGCCAAAAAGCAAAAAGGATGAGGTTGAACCAGCAGAGGATGGGCCCTGATTCAGTGACTGTGGTCCTGACTATGCAACCCTTTGTCTGAAAGCCAGAGGGCGCTCTCTGTCCTCTTCCTAGGGCCCTTCTTGCTCCCTGCCCTGTCCCCCAATACACCAGGGGCCTTTCCTGAATCCATGTCTCAGTCTGTAGAAAGGGACCCTGCTGGAGTCTCCTAGGCCAAGGAGGACCCTGTAGGATATAGCAAGGAAAGCCCATGGTATGCCCTGATCCTGCCCCATCCTGGGTCTAGGACAGGATCCTAAACAGGAGCAGCCACGGGCTCCAGGAGGCTCAGCTCCTGTCTTTGTTCAAAATTGGAATTTTGGGGCCAGGGAGACAGCTCAGTGGCATAAGTGTCTGCCTGGCATGCACAAGGCCCTGAGTTTGATCCCTGGTACTGTTAAAAAAAAAAAAAAAAACTGCCAGGCATGGTGGCTCACGCCTATAATCCCAGCACTCGGGAGGCTGAGGCAGGAGGATTGGTACGAGTTCGAGACCAGCCTGGGCTACCAACAGTGAGCTCAAGGCCAGCCTCAACTGCATAGTGAGACCCTGTCTCAAAAAGACAAAAAAACCCAAAAGGGATTCTGTTCACTTCAGTGATTTTTGGGGTGTGTGTGTGTGTGTGTGTGTGTGAAAGAGCCTCACAGTGTTGTCCTGGCTGGTTGTGAGCTCCTAACCTCCTGAAATCTTTCTGCATCAGCCTCTGGACTCTGGGACTACAGGTGCAGGCCACAATGCCTAGCTCAATTCAGCAGTGTGATTTTTATTTTCTGTGTGTATTCACAAGGTTTATAAGCATCCCTTTTTACTAATTCTACTGTCACTGGTCATCCCCTTCTGCCTGCCCTATTCACAGGGACTCAGGAAACCTGAGCCCCTGGCCCTCTTGCAAGCTGCCTCTAAACCCTGGTCTCTGGAGCAGGTCACTGCAGGCCCTAGTGGTCTGGACAGAGACCTCTCCCAGCCCCAAACCAGCACCAACATTTTCATCACTTCAAAAAAGAAGCTCTGAGCACCTGCTTAGGCAGGCGCAGCGTTCAGAGGTTCTATCCCTGGCCTGCCATGCTGGCCCTGCCCTTGGGGCTCACTGAGCCGGTCACTGAGACTGGGTGTGGGGGTGCACACCAGTAATTCAAGCACTTGGGAAGCTGAAAACAGGAGAATCACTACAAGTTGGATCTGTGTAGTAAGACTCCATAGACCCTATAGACTCTGTAGACCCTGCACTAAATTAAAAAAAAGTTCTGCCAGCACACTCCACATTCCTCTGCTTGGGATTCTGGCTACCACCAGTTCAGCTTCTGTCTCTGGATTTGTCTGTTCTGTATGTTTCATATACTCTGTGGCCTTTTGTGAGGGCTTCCTCCCAAGCACCACAATCCCTGGATTCTCCAGGGCACAGCGTGCCTCAGTGCCTTCATCCTATCTATGGACCAGTGATGACGCTGTGTGGACACAGGCTGATTCATCTGCTGATGGACATAATTACTGAGCTTTACTTTTGCAGAAGTTAAGATAGGGTCTCACTAGGTAGTTTAGGCTAACCTCGAACTCCTGTCAATCCTCTTGCCTCAGTCTCCTGAGTGCTGGCCTCAGAGCTGTGCACTACCATGCTCACTACTAAGCTTTTTTGTATCACCAAAATTTTGCTCAGGTGGATCATTTCTCACTTTACACTCATCACCTTACACTCACCACCCCCACAACACTCTAATGCCACAAGGCTCCTATTCTGCTCCCACTTGCCTATTGAAGTACTTCCTACCAGAGCCTCTAGTGTTTGCCTCTTGTATTGGCAAGACCCCTCCATGGCCAGACTGGCCCCTGGCCAGTTCCTTCCAGGGAAGGGGTTCTGTACATGAGTAGGACTTAACAATGTCCTTTAATGTCAGCTACTGTCTCTGGTCATGGTCACTGAAGGGCCTCCAAGGACTCTGAGCAGACTGCATTCCCTGCATTAGGACCCTCCTTTAGGGTCCTTTCATCTAGAGGTGCTCAATGGCCGTCAGCCTGGGATAAGCAGAGGCCACTACTTGCACCCCCTGTCATTGGTCTCTCCCTTCTGTCTGCCCTGTTCACAAGGACTAAGGAAACCTGAGCCCCTGACCCTCCTGTGAGCGACCTCAAACCTAGCCACTGGAGCAGGTCACTGTACCACCCCTGGTGGTCTGGACAGAGACCTCTCCCAGCCCCAAACCAGCACCAACTGGGTGATATCCACCAGGTTGGGCAGACCAGGGGCTGCAGTACTGGCCCTGGAGACCAGCCCTGGTCCCTCACACTCTTGGTCACAGCCCTCAGGAGCCAACTTGTAAGCCTGTCCCAGGGCATGATCTGTTCCTGCTCTTCAGTGACATATGATGTTACAGGGCCCCCAGAGGACATAGATGCAATGGATGATGACCTGTGAGCATACTTGTGGGGCAAATCCCCCCACAACACTCCACCCAGAGGGCCTCCATGAACAATGGCCACACATCAGGGCCAGGAAGGAGGTTCTGTACCTCTGGCTTGGTACACAGGCTTAGCTTGGATGAGGCCTGGCTACCCGCAACAGGGTACTCCTGAGGTTTGAGGGGTTACTCTGGGGTCTCTTGCTGTGCCTATTCTGCGCCCCCCTTGCCTATAGCAGTACTTCCTTCCAGAGCCTTTTGTGTTTGCTTCTTGGACTGACAAACCCTTTCATGGCCAGGCCAGGTCAGTTCCTTCCAGGTAGGGGTTTCTGCATATGGGGCAGGACTTAACAATGCCCTTTAGTGTCAGCTGCTGTTCCTGGTCATGGTCACGGAGGCAGTGTCCTGGGCAGACCGTGCACTCCCCACATTAGGAACACAAAACAACACACTTTCCCTCAGGCTGCTCACCCTGACCACCCTGTCCTTGTCCCTGGGACCCCTCTCTCTAAATCCTTAGGGCTTTGTGGGACAGACACCCCCTCCTTCCTGCCTCCCAGCTGGGCTCCAGTGAGGTTTTGAAAATGGCCCAAGAATGAGGTTCTCCTAGCTCAGTTAATCTCCACTTCACTTTAACACCTCAGGGCAGCCCTGCAAGATGGCACTACAGGTGGGGTGGTGGATGGGGGATCAGAGGGGGACTGAGGGGAATACACTGGGGGGGGGGGCTTGGCAGTCTTTCTGTACTCTGGCGAAATTCATTGCGGGGCGGGGGTGGTGGAACCCTTCTCCATGGTTGCTGCTGTTCTCCCAGTGTGGCACAGGTGCAGGCAGCTGGTGCAAAAATAGCCCCCCAGCCCCCAGCAAGGCACTGCCCAGTGGGCACGCATCGGATGCCTACAAGTGACCCCAGTGATGCTGAGCCCCCATGGCTTGTGCTCTCGACCCCCTCCATTTCCTGGCCTATGTGCCCTCAGGCCGCTGTAACCCTTATCACCAGCCTCCGCGTCCGCCCCCTTCCAGGCCTCCACGTCCCCTAGCTTTGTAGTCTCCTGTCTTTGCGGCCTTTCCAAGTCCATGCCCCCATCCGCGGCTTTTCTGTGATACCCTCCCCACGCCTCTGTGTCCTTGTCCTCCGCGTCCCATCTTGGCCCTCGTGCCCCTCAGTCCCATCCCCGCCTCTACGCCCCCATCTCTGCTACCGGCTACACCCCCACGCCTCCGTGCCCCAGGGCTCCGTCGTCCCCCCCCCCTCCGCGCGCTCCCGCGTGTTTTCGGACTGCACCAGCCGGAGCCCCGCGGCGCCACGGCGGCGGGCGGAGGCGCCTCGTCTGTCGCCGCCCCCACCGGTGCCCGCGCTGCAGCGGTGGCTGGGGGCTCTGAGTGCGGGGGCCGGGTGCTCCGCACCTGCGGCGGCCGCTGGGCGATGCCGCGGCGCCGGCCGGGGCCGCGGGCGCTCTGAGGCAGCGCCTGCCAGGGATGCCCGCCGAGCTGCTGGCCCTGGTCATGTCGTCCTCCTTCTTCAATCCAAGCTTCGCCTTCAGCTCACACTTCGACCCTGGTGAGTCTGCAGGAGCCCCTGGCCAGCTCTCCGCAGCAGCTGACCCCCGCCCCGTCCCCCCACTGCGG
Source organism: Myocastor coypus (assembly GCA_004027025.1). NCBI lineage: Eukaryota > Metazoa > Chordata > Mammalia > Rodentia > Myocastoridae > Myocastor > Myocastor coypus. The sequence continues at coordinate 7,300 of PVJA010057541.1, forward strand.
ACAAGCTGCTACCGCCCAGCGCAGATTCCCATTTTGCATGGAAATTAACCCTTCCTCCACCCTGAGCCGGTGCAGAGGAAGACAGCATAGCGGGACCCCTAAGGTCTTCAGAGGTGGGCAGGCGTTGGGCCCCTGACCAGGTACATCTGGGCCCCCTGCTGCCCACAGGCAATGGCCCTGGGCCCCTGGGTCTCTGGGATGCCTACTAGCAGGGGTATCAGAGGCTCTGAGGGCCTATGTTGGCCCCAGGTGCGCAGAAGAGGAGGTTGCCAGGACTCTAGCCCTTGGGGAGGGGGAGGGATGTCTGCCGACTGGGGCCCAGGCCTGCTGGAGCCTCTTGGTGCCCATGGCCTTGTGTAGGAGGCCCCTTCCCAGGTCTGGAGCTGTTTCTGGGGATCCCTGCCCAGCCACAGCAGCCTGTGGGGGAAATGGGAGCCAGGGCTGGTCCCCTGTACTGAGCCCACCTGGTAGGGGCCTGGGGATGGGCCTCAGTTGTTGGTACCCTAGCAGTCAGGTAAGGCTGAGAGGGCAGTGTCAAGGCAGCTGCACAGGACCCGGGCCAGGCCTCCTACCCAGCCCAGCAGCAGCCCTGATGGTGGCATGTTTACCCCAGCCTCATGGCTATGGTGGGCAGCTTGAGAGGGCAGAGGGGCTGGGTCAGCTGGAGGCCCTAGGTGTTGCTGGAGGGGTGGGCTTTCTTTCCTCTGCCTTCTCCAGTGCTTACCCCTGCTTGGCCTGAGTGGGGTATTTAACCCCTACCTAGGAGCCTAGTATCCCACCCACATGCCCCTAGGGCTTTGGCACAGGGCTGGTGTAGCCTAAACAAAGCCTGGCACACATGTGACAACTCTCCTGGGTCTCCCTCCCTGGAGTGGGCCAGCATACATGCTGATGTGCAGGGCCCCTTGGGCAGAACTAGGTCTGAAGGCATTTGCTCCTGGGGGAGGATAGTTCTGTTTGCTTGGCCGGTGCTTATGGGTGTCACTTGCTGAGAAAATGACTTCCTGGGGTGACTTAAGGTGATAACGGTGTCAACATCAGTGGAAAGATAAGGACCCAGTGACAGTGGCAGTGGCAGTGGCAGTGACTGGCCAGGCCCAGAGCTGGGATGGAGGGGCCCATGCTGAGCTGCACCAGGCTTGGACCACTGTTAGGGCCAGGCCTCCCTGTAGTGAGAGAACTGGCCTGGGTCCCAGGAAGTGCCCCTGCCAGGCAGTGACCAGTGTGCTTGGTCCTTCCCGCTGGGAGGCAAGTCCAAACTGAGGATGGATGGCCTTGGGGCTATTGGTGGGGTGGGAGGTCTGCCCAACCCTGACCTTTGCTCTCTGCTGGGCCTGGGCTTTGGCTGGATCTTCTGGGCCCCTAGATAGGGCTGTCCAGGGCAGGAGGGGCCCTTCCCCCACCGTAAGGAACAGCATCTCTTTGCTGCTCTTGCACATGTGTGCAGACAGCTGTGATCAGTGTAATTACACTGTGTCTAGCTAATGACCTAGGAGAGAAAGGAGTTGTGCGGAGGCATGGGGAGGCCTGGGGCCAGAGCTGTGTGCTTGGATGGGTGCTGTGCCTCTCAGTCAGGAAGGCGGTGATGATGGGAGGAGGGGACCTTCCTGGGGTCACATGGCGGGGCTCCAGGGTTTCATCAGGCCCTATGAGCATTAGGGAGGAGGAGAGTTGAGATTCCCTCTCTTCCCCTCACTAAGTTAACCCAGTACTTAGAGCCCTCTGACCTCATGAAGTCCCTCTGTCCACCTTTGCCCCTCTAGGCCTCCATTTTCCCATCTGTAAGATGGGATAATTATGGCTGCAGCAAGGCCCGGGTGGGGGTGTGATGTGTGGTGAGTACCTGCTGCATGCCAGGACCAGTGTTTTGGAGCTACCAAGGTGTGGAAATATGGAGTGGGCACAGGTGTGGAGGTGAGAGGTACACAGAAGCATGCGCGTGGGGAGGTGCGTGAGATGAGGGCAGGTGTGGAGGCAAGTGGAGCAGGGCCGCTCGAGGGTGGGCGGCAGAGCTACGGCAGTAGGGAGAGGTGGGAGGTCCTAAGGTGGAGGCGTGTAGAGACAGGTGGAGGCGGAGAGGTGTGGCGCCTTGGAGACAGAAGAGGCGTGGAAGTGGGAGGGGTATGGACGTTAGTGGCCTTTGTGGGACACAGTCTGGATGCTGCGGCTTACCTCCACACGGTGGCCTCCTGGCCTTTACGTCCCAAGTGGAGAGAGATGTCTCCTTCTTCTGGTTTTTGTATAGCTCTGGCATCTTAACCGGGGCTGCTGACCCCCGGAGGGGGACATGCCATCTGTGGTAGTGGATTTTTGTTTATCGGATTGCTCTGGAGGCCCTGGTGTAGGCAGAGGGTCCTGCCCCCCAGGCTGTGTTCTGTGCCCATGTACAGTATTCTCCTGTTATAGGATTTGATGGTCTCCCAGAGAGTAGGGCCATCACGATCACATGGGTGGAGGGTAGGTCCAAGGATGGGGGCTGCCCAATACCACCAGTGTTAGAGTGGGTATTAGGGACCAGGTCTGGCTATCCGCTCCTGGGCAGGGCAGACCACTCAGGTGATCTCTAGGACTGCTGCCTCCTCTGAGGCCTGGTTCTGCCACTGGCTCTCTGGCACACAGGATAAAGGTGACTATGGTGCATTTCTTTTTTTTTTTTTTTTCTTGTTTCAGAACCTTTATTTGTTTATTCACTCATTTTTTTTTTATGGCCGGCTCAGCCTGCCCCGAAGGCAGGGCTGGCACAGCATGTGGTGCCGGAGATTGAACCGCGGTCCCTGAAGCTGCCCAAGCTTTCCCAAGCAGGCGCTTTAGACCACTGAGCCATCCCGCCGGGCCCCTATGGTGCATTTCTTGACATTTGTGACCCAGTGGCCTCTCTGCAGTAAGCCAATTACCCAGCTTCTCTGAGCTCAGCTTTGCACCCCTGAAACTTCATCTAAGGAGACCAAGTGGGCAGGGCGTGTTGAAGCTGAGAAATTCAGGTTGGCAGGTAGCTTCCTGGGGAAACTGGGTGGCTGGGCTGGGACAGAGTGGGGCTTACTACTTCTTCCTCTTCTTCTTCTTCTTCTTCTTCTTCTTCTTCTTCTTCTTCTTCTTCTTCTTCTTCT
>PVJA010057542.1:0-10394 GCA_004027025.1 Myocastor coypus
AAAAAAAAAAAAAAAAAAAAAAAAAAAAAAAAAAAAAAAAAAAAAAAAAAAAAAAAAAAAAAAAAAAAAAAAAAAAAAAAAAAAAAAAAAAAAAAAAAGTTTCTAATACTAAGAGAAAATATCATATCATGTCTTACAAGCAGATTTTAAGTCAAAGATACAGTATAAATTTTAAAAGGAAAGTTAACATTAAATAGTAGTCAGAAAAATAATTAAATATTAATCCAAAATTAAATATTTCAAAACAATTCAACTAAGACAAAGTTTTCATGATAGTAAAGAATTACTAAGGATAAAACATAATATAAAGACTGGAATGACCAACGTATGACCATCACTTCTCACAGTTTGGGGATAGGCTATCATATTCTAGTATGTGATATCATATTCTAGTACATCGTGGACATGGCGTCCACGATGCTTAACGGTGGCCATGTGTCATTTGTGGGACTGAGCTACTGATATTTCCTTTATATCTACCCTGTAGATCCAGACAGGATCTACAGAATTGTGACCCATAGGGTGCAGGAGAAGTCCATTTGTAGAGTATGCTGATGGACATATTTTGCTGCTGTATACAAAAGAATAGTTGAAAGACTGCTGTCGTATACCTCCTTTTCACCTGTGTTTAATTGTTTGCCCTATCTAGTGGGTTCTCTCCGTCCTCCTTCATGGAGCTGTGGTCACTTTGATCCCTCTCTGGAGTACCTTTCAGTAGCCTGTGCAGGGCTGAGTCTGTCATCAAGACACCCTTTCGCTGTTCATCTTCATGGAAGTATTTCACTTCTGCATCAAACGAGAGTTTTGCAGGGTATATTAGTCTGGGCTGGAATTTGCTTTCTTGCAAGACTTGAAGTATTTGCTCCATTCTTTTCTTGACTTGGTGGTTTGTGAAGAGAAATCTGCTGTTATTCTGATGGGTTTTCCTTTTAATGTGATCTATTTCTTTTCTCTAGCAGCTTTTAGTATACTATTCCTGTGCTGAATTTCTGGGATCTTGGTTATTATATGTCTGCGTGTGGTTTTAATTAGGTTGATGCTATTTGGAGTTCTCTATGCTTTGGTCACTGAATGTCAGATTGTTTCCTCATATTTGGGAAGTTTTCTGCTATTATTTGTGTCCATATTCTTTTTTTTTCCCGTATCAGGGATTGAACTTGTGCTCGTCAGGCAAGTGCTTATTCTACTGAGCTGTCTCCCCAGCCCCTTCCATGTTCTTTTAATATCATTTATATTGGCTCCTTCTTTCTCATTGATGTCTATTAGTCTCACATTGTTCATCTTTGCATCATCTTGCAGATGTGGAATTATTTTTTCCTGCATCCTAGTGGCTATTAAGAGATCTTTCGTCACCTCTTCATTAGCTGCAATGGTGTCTTCAAGGTCTGAAAGTCTATTTTCACTTTCATTCAAACAGTTTAACCAGCTTGTAATTGAGGTTTTAATTTCCTATATAACACTTTGAGTCTGCTTCACACATTCCATTTCTTTTCTATATTTCCCATTCAAGGATTCCATCCTTTTTTTTTTTAAAAAGTAAACTAAAGTTTAATAATAGAATAATAAGAGAATAACAGTAGTTAATATACTCAGTATTATTATCTTTAAAGTAGTTAATCAAAGTATAGCATATTGGCATAACAAATTCCCCAAATAATAGTAGTACAAATCTTTCTTTTCAGTGAAGTAAGAAATTACTAGTACAGTTATTCTGCTCCATCCTTTTTGTATTCTCTTTTAAAAAAAAAAAATCAGCATCTTCTTTAGGAGCATTTAGTACTTCTTTCATTATAGTTATCATTTCTTTTTTACTTCAGAAATCATTTCTGGTCTGATTTCCTCTACACCTTTCTGCAGTTGTCTCTTTACTTCAGATGCTATTATTTCAGAGATTTCAGGTGGGTGATCTCCAATTTCTTCTGTGCTATTGTCTTCTACATTTGTTCTCAGGGCTTGAGAATGCATTTCACTCCTTCTCTTTGTCATTTTGTATAGTCTTGCCTTCTGACCTTGGTGTAGAGCTGTGGTGCAATTCTTACCTTAGCACCAGATCTGGGTCTACCAAGTTCAAACTTGTCCAGGAGGATGTGGCTTGCGTCTGGCACTGAGCTCCACATCTTTCTGCCGCAGCCCTTGGAGGGGAACCTGCTCTGCCACTCTGGCAAGATGTTCTGCTCCTGGATCAGCTGGGTGAGTCTTGTCTCTAGCCTCTCTGCGGGGATGCGGGGAGCTCTGGTTCAGGGTTCCACATCTATATATGATAGATAGGAAGAAGGGAGAAAGAGCCCCTGAAAGGGCAAGGCGGAGCGAGGGAGGGAGGTGGGGGAAGGGCCTGAGCGGAGCAGCTGGGGTGTGTCATTCACGTGGGCCGGCTCCTGCGAGCCATGTGCACACCGCGGGCTGTGAAACCATACAACTAAATGAAAGGAAAACGTACATAAAAGAAAACTTTGAATAAAAGAAACTCTCACAATTCCTAAAGCAAAGAAATCAAGCTGCGTAGGCGGAGAGAAGCCCGTGTTCAGGGCAGCTGTGTCCAAGACCTGTAATTTTAGAGACAGGCTGGGGACAAGGGCGTGGCTAGGCCAGGCTTCTGAATGGACCGTGCTTTCCAGAGCAGGCGCCCAGCGGATGGCCGGATTCCAAGCCGCTGCCTCTCGGCAGCGCTCTATTCATCTGGAGACCCATCCGGCGGTTTTATAATGACTGGCCTGTTTTTAAATCTTAATTTTAGAAGCAAGTTAGCCTTTCTTTTCCTCGGCCTTGTCACAGTCTGCTTAATTGCAAAAATGTTCATTGAACAAAAGTCCCATTGTTAATGACACCATCCGGCCCAGTGTGCTACACTGAATACTCGTTATGCCGTCCCCAGTTTTAAGTACACCAGGGCTTACACGGACCTCTGCAGTGACGTGGTTCTGACCACGGCCTTGCTGCTCGGCCTTGCCCGGGCCTCCGCCGCACTCCCCTTGGCTGGAGGTCTGGCTGCTCTTCCTCTTTGCCCTTTCACCGCTGCGGTTCCCTGAGGCACCGCCCACACCCGGAAGCCTCTTTGCAAGCCGTTCTCTGGGTTCACAGCTCCTGCCACAGGCTAAGGAACACGGAGCACCCCCGCACTGGTTTCGATCCAGCAATCGCAACAGCTGATGTCATATGAGTCTGTTAGCCAACGGTTCAGCAAAATTTCAAGGGGGCCGTCGTTCTGCATGGAGCTTCTACACTGGGTCCCAATCCACGGCCAAAGTAAGGTCCTGACCTTCCGAAGAATGGTTAATAGCTCAATTTCCAGAAAAGCCCAGTTTCAATTAACATGATAATGAAGTTCATTCCATTTTAATGCTTGCTGATTAAAAAAAAAAGTGGCTGCATCAGCGGGATCTGAGCTTGTCTTCCGTGCTTCTGGGTTCTGTCTTCCACACCCCAACTCAAGGGAGAGCAGAGCTGAGCTGAGCAATGTGCTCCGGGCTGCGTCTGCCTATAGAACGGGTCGCCTTTGTTCAGCTCGTGGAGGCGCGCGTTCTTCTCCACGAAGGAAGGGCAGCCTGAGTCCAGGATCACACATGCATCTGATGACGACCTTTAAGTTCAAGTTCTAGTGATTTTGGCATCAGCTGCCTGCTTGCCTCCCCCGCCTCTCTTTCTCTCTGCCACACCTGTTCTCAGCCCCTGAGCCTCTGGGTGGTTATGCTCGCCTTCTAGGTTATTTTTCTGGCTTTAACTTTCCCCTCTTTTAATCTCACCTGCATACTGCCACAGGCTAATTTCAAAAATACATTACTTTAATTACATTGCTCTCCTTCTTAGAAACCCCACTGGCTCCTTCCCCTCTTCCAGCTGTGCGTAAAACCCCAGGTCTGCTCACCGGGCTGTCTTTGTCAACTGGCTACAAGCTCCAGGGCAGCGGTGAACGTCCACATCCAGCCATGCCAGTCTCTTCCTGGAGAACAGTGACCATCATATCTGCCCCAGAGGGCTCTGTGGAAACGCAGTGCAACCCCCAGCGTGGGGAACCGAACCTGAGAGATGATGAGAGCTAAGGAGCCTCGAGCTCCTTCGCATCCCGCTAACGCTTGATGGGATTTGAAACAACTGCACTGCTGGCAGTGGGGTGAGCCAGGGGCAGCCCTTGGGCCGCGTGCCTGAGGAATGGGGACCGGAGCAGGAGCACTCAGCACGTGTGTCAGGTGCGGTGGCATTTCCAACTCGAGGAAAGTGCGGCCGGAACCTGAAAGTATAGCTTTCTAGAAGAGCACAAGGAGAGAGCGGGGGCTTATGATTAGCATCTAAAAGGCCCAGTTTGGGACTGGACTTTCGCCCGTGGGACCTGGTGCTGTCTCCAGGAGGGCAGTGCCCACACATCTGGCATCAGCTGACTGCTGTGAGAGTGGACTGGTACAAGCTGAGGCTCTATTTGTCTACTCAGGCGTTCTCTGGTGACCAAGGCTGTGGGCCAGGATTCAGGTACTGTCCTCCTAATCCCGTGCTTGGCACCGCGTGATGAATGGCAGGTACCTTGGATGTCTGAGCCCCAGAAGCAGTGTAGTGCAGGGTCTCCAACTCCACCCACAGGCCGCTTCAACCCGAGGGCTTAAATCAGATGGGCTAAGCTTTAAGTATGCTAGACATGACCACAGTTAGGGAGAATGCTCACATTTTAAAGATGGTTACAGTGAAAGTCGGGTTACCATTAACCTTAGGATGCTGCGTCCCTCACTGCAAGCTCCTCCCATGGCCCTTGGCACTTCAGGAAGCACTTCAGGAAGCCCTCTTTCCTGAGTGTCTTCAGTTGGGCTGTCCTGACTGCTGTGATGGTCCAAATCCACTTGAATTTTGCTTTGCATGATCATTTTGAGTTTGGGGAAGAGACAGAAGTTGGAGGAGCCCAATGCAGTGATGAGGACCCTGGGGGACGAGGACCCAATATTTTTGATCACACTGAGTAAAGACACTCAGGAGAGAAGATTCCAGAGCTGCTACCCACAGTGGCAAGAGGATGGAATGAGTGTGCCTGAGGGGGGGAGACAGCCTGGGGGCAATGTGTCCTTCAGTGGAGTACATATTGAACACCTGGGCACGCACCGTGACTTTCGATCAGCCCATATAAGTCCCAGTTTACAGGTAGCAGAGGTGACAACCACGTGAGGCACAGGTCGGTGGTGGGGCACGACAGGCTCTTAGCGCAGGCTCACTCCCGCGGGATTCCCTAGCCAGGGACCGCAGCTGCAGCCTGCCGTTGGGCTTCCCGACTGCCTCCTCCCCCTCTCCTTCACAGAGCTCAGACCTGGCCTGCCACAGAGCCAGCAGCAGCCTGTCCTCTCCTCTTCCTCCCCACTTGTAACTCAGAGGCTTCCACTGGATAGACAGTGGGCCAGCTAACCCCACTTGGCAGCTGCTTCTGGGGGGTCGCTGACCAACCCAAGGGGTACCAGACATTGTTCTAGAAAACAGTAAGATGCCGCTGAGGACAGTTCCTTGTCTTCTCCCAGGGACAAAGCGTGTCATTCTGTGAGTTGTGGGAGACAAAAGATGGTCTCTGGACCAACTGCCAAAGACTTCCTGGGGGACAGTCCCAGAGAAGAACACTTGCTGGTGGAATGCCTTGAAAGCTATAGTGTGGCAATGGCTGCAAAGACAGCAGACCTGGCTGCTCACTGCCCAGCTCCCTGGCTGCTCTATGGAGCCATCAGGAGAGCAGAGGGCCGTTAGCAAGCTCAGTGTGAGGGGCAGGCTTCTCTGGCGCCTTCCAAAGGGCCCTCATCTCCTGCGGTAGTGTGGACACAGCCGTGTCACAGACGGAGCCCTGCTAGGTAGTCGGCTGGGGCCAAGATGCGTCAGCGTCCAGCCAGTGTCCGTCCTGCAGGAAGCGGGCTTGGTGCACAACTGTGCTTCTTAGTTCAGGAGAGATGAACGTCGTGACAGCCCTTCTGACCCCCACGCTCAAGGACATCACACCGGTAGCTGGAAATCAGCCAGGGTGGGGGCCTGGCCCTGGCCAATCCTGAGAAGAGAGGGCTTCCTTGGCACTCATTCACAGAGAGCTGACTCTTAAACACTCCCCTCCTGCCACCAGTCAGGGCCCTGGCTGGGAAGCCAGGGCGCCAAATGCGCAGTGGGGACACGGAGGGACAAAGCTCCGGCAATGCTGGCTCTGTGGGCCTGCCGACCCTAGAGCCCGAGGTGGTTGTCCTGCCTCCAAGGAGCAAGAGCCGGGCCCCCAAGCCGGAGATGCTTCGTGGAGCAGAAGCCCCGTGCACAGCACCAGACGCCACTTCCACCCGCTCTTCTGGCTGCCAGACCTGTTCTGACAGCTCAGCCCAGCATGCCTTGGCCCTGGGAGAAGAAAGAGCTATCCTGTTTGTGGAAGGAGCAGAGTTAAGGACACAGCATTCCTTGACAGGGTCCTGGGTGCTGCCCCTAGCTTGGTTTTCTAGGACTGGCAGAACCAGAATTCAATGAGTTGGGGGGTGCTGTCTTAGAGCCCACGATTTAACCACCTCCCCCCTCCCCCAGCGTCCTGGGGAAGACTGTCAGACAAATAAGTCTCATGAGATACTTGAGTCACACTTGTGCTATAAGCTACCTGTTGCTTATATGACGTGCAAGTTCACCTGGGTATCCTACATTCTTATTGCCCGAAACCTGATCCCAGCGCTTGGTAAACCTGTTTCTAGGGGGTTCTGGGAAGCCAGAGAAAAGTGATGGCAAGCACTAAGTGAGATGAAGACCGAGAGGGGGTGCAGGTGGTACCTGCCTCCAGGGCAGAGACTACTAACGAAGAGGAAGGAAGTGGGGGTGGGAGCAGGAAAGTTTAAAGGAAAGCTGTGCGGTGCGCTGAGTCCTGGGGCAGAGTTCCAGAAGGGCCAGGAAAGTTGCTGGAGGGGGACGCAAGGCAGCAGGGAGGAGAAAGCAGGGAGGAAAGCTGTCACCAGCAGGGGCTGTGCTTCAGATACAGGGAGCTGAGCAGGAGGGCTTCACCCTGCCTGCCTCCTAGAGGGGTCTGGAAGTGAGGCTGTGTGACAGAGAGGGGTTAGGTGAGGCTGTGCACTTGCTGTCCTGTGGTGATTTTGTGGCCGGCTTTTGTGGCCATGAGCCCAGGAGCCAGAAGGAAGCCCATCTCGGCTACTGTGAATAGTGCTAGCGTACAGCCTGGAGCAGTCGGGTTTCTGTGAGATCTTATTTCAACTCCATGAAATAAATGCCCCACAGTGGAGCTGCTGCTGACTTCCATGGCAGGTGCATAATTTTAATTTTTTGTTTTTGTGGACTCACTATACCTTTTCTACAGCACTTGCACTACTTTGAATTATTGTCAATAATTTCTGCACACTTTTTTTTTTTTTAGCTCCAAGGATTGAACTCAGGACCTTCTGCTTGCCAGGTAGGTGCTCATGCTGCTGAGCTGCCTCCTGTTGCATGTTGCAGAAAAAACAAAGACCCCAAAGCAGACAATTTGGAGTGCTTTATTAGCTGAGCTCAGCGGCCACACTGTCCTGTAGGTCAGGTGAGTGAAGCGCCCACTGAGGCGAAACAGATAATTTAAAGGGAGAAGCCACAGGGTTGGGGTTTGAAAGGGGAGGACCTTGGGAGCTGTCTTTGATTGGAGAGGGGACTTTGCAAGGGTTATGGTTTATGTCTAGCTGTCCCCCAAAGCCTCATGTCGTCATTGGGTGGGGATGTCTATAGATTGAGACTTGACTCTTGAGTCACAGGGATTATGTGCTTTAGTACTGATGGGATTATTGGTCTGAGTAGGGCTAGGACTATGGGTGTGGTTTAGGGTGGATATCCTAAGGCAGAGAGCCTGATAGGAATATAAAGGGAGACAGAGACACAGACTAGAGCTGTTGCTCTCTGCTGCCCTGTTTGGTTGGCTGCCTCTACCACCATTTTGCTGCTATTCTGCCGCCATGAACTGGATGCTCTCTGCCCTATTCCACTCAGCCTTGGGCCAGCCGAATATGGACTGAAACCTCCATGAACTTTGAGCTAAATAAACCTTTCCTTCCTTCCTTCTGAGTGTCGGGTATTTGTCCCAGCAATGAGTAAGAAGTAACTAAGCCACAGCAAGGTTGAGGAGTGGTCTGTGACCAGGAAGGACATGGGCACCAGGGTCGGCGAGGGAGAGGAGCTGCTGCGGGCCTGAGAGTGGCCCTTTGTTCTTGTAATCGGCAAGGACACTCAGCGCTAGGCATGCCTGTAATCAGGGAGCGCATCTGCCACCACGGCTGGGGTTCATAGCGAGAACAAGGCTTTACAATATGGAAGTCACATAGTTTGTTACAGAGAGAGGTAGGGAAGTCAGCTTACAGTAGGGGAGGAGACACAAAGTTTCAGTCAAATAGAGGTAAGAACAGAGTTTGGACTAAAAAAGGCAAGGGCAGAGTTTGTCTTGGGGTAGGCGGGCTTGTGTCAACTGGAGCCAATTCTCGGTTTGAGCACTGGGACACCTGGGGTCCTATCTTATCTCTAAAAGGCTTAGCACATTCCTTGGTTTATGGTTGGGTAGGGTGAGCCAGAGGACAAGTAGCTCCTAAAATGCTGGCATAGTATAAGGTAGAGCCACTCACGTTAGCTCATTACATCTCCCAGGCCCATCTCCATGCCTTTATAAGCAGAGATCTGCTGTACAACACATTCAATATAAAGAATAACCCTGGAGTGGATGTCGTAAGTTTTGTTGAAAGTGTAGATCTCATTTTGTTCTTATCTCAGTAAAACAAACTTTAAAAATTCATTCTATTACACTAAGAACAGGTAAAAGAGTGGCAATTAAAAAAAATAAATCAGTAAGAACATTTTACTGTCCATCATTGCATGATTTCAAACAAAAACTAAGTGGCTTTGGCCAGGGTGGCAAGAGTTCTGGTGGTGGTGAGCTTTACGGTCTTGGAGACTTGTTGTCGAAACAGACAGTTGTGCTTTGAGATGACTAGGACTATAAAATGGCGCATCCTGCTCACCAAAAAGACAGAGTCACCATGAGGAGGTCAGAGACAGGCGGACGCCCGAGGTTTGCAGGAAGATCGGGAGTGCAGAGTGGGTCAGAAGCTTAAGAAGTCCCGTCAGCCTTCCCCACGCAGGGAGAGTCCACGCTGGGAGGTGCACCGAGGCGTCCCTGGCATTTGGATGGTGCCACGCGAGTGAGTGCCACTACAGAAAGAGCAGGTGTCCTTAGAGAGGAGAGGAGAATCAGCAGTGCGCCCTGCATAGGGCAGCCGCCGGCCGCACTGGTTTGCTTGGGCTGGGGATTTCTAGGACAGAGCTTTTCATGCCTAAAGCTGGGGAAGGACTGACCACATATCTCAGCGACTGGGCGCGGTGGCGCCAGCCAGTAATCCCAGCACTTGGGAAGCTGTAAACAGGTGAATCAAACTACAAGTTTGATCTAGTAGTGAGACCCTGAACACCCTGCAGACCCTCCCCGACCCCCAAAATGGGGGACATCCTGAGAAAACAAAGACTAATTAGCGGTAGAATTCAAGAGCATCTCTACTAAGTACAAGTGGCTTCCCTGGACCAGACAGTGAGCTGTGGACAGAGGGTGATGTGGTCTGCTTAACAGGGTTCATTTCATTTTATGTGAATTTCGTGTCCATAGATTAACGGAGCAGGAGCAGGAGAACAGAGGGAGAGACAGAAGCCGCGGCCCAGAAGCAGACAGCTTGCCGAAGGGAAGCGTGCTGCAGGGCGGGCAGGACTGGTTTTCTTCTGTTTTCAGGTAGGAGGAAAACAGAAGCCGCGTAGCTCTCTGTGCCGGTGAGAATGCCTGAGGAGAGCCCAGGGCCTCACGCCCAGAAGCAGGCAGCCGAGACGGCTGTGAGCAAGCACAGGGGCTGACGCTGCAACGAGCTGGCCTGAAAATGCCCCCAAGGCTCAGACAGATGAGTTCATTGGACTTCACCTGCACCGCACAGCAAACAACACGTGATCAGGTCGTGAGCGTGGCGAGACGGCACTGCCCTCTCCCCTCCACCCCCACCCGCCTCAGCTAGCCTGTGCCTCGTGCCGCTGCCGTCCACAGATTCAGTCTGTCCGTGCCTCCAGCTCAGCCCGCCGCACAGCCGCAGAGCTACCACTGTGCTCTGCCTCGGTTGTGACCATTTCAGGGTCGGTTTCAGACACCTCCCGGCCCGTGACTTCAGCTAAATGCGATGGTTGTCTGTAGGGACATTCGGCAAAAGCTCTGGTTCCGCTGTATGATTTCTGCACCACGTTCGGTTACACTGGGCCTGGGGTGCATTTCACTTATGGGGGTGTCACCCTCCAGGCTTGGTGGCCTCCTTGAGTTTTCCCTGCCATCGATTTCTCAGATGATTTCTCCCTGTTCTTCCTACATTATCTCTGTAGCATATATCTTGACTGAGAATTAAATTTAAAAAAATTCTGGTTATAGA
>PVJA010057543.1:0-10400 GCA_004027025.1 Myocastor coypus
TAAAACAATGTCTTGCCCTGTAGCCCAGGCTGCCTCAGCCTCTTGAATGCTGGTATCATGGGTACAGTGTGCCATGATGTGTGGCTCAGATCTGAACTGGTAGAGTGAGGAGAAAGTCCACCAACTTCTGTGTGTCTTTTCATGTGCCTTTGCTCTCAGGAGGACCCACTAAGATGTTCAGAAGCTGCGCGGCATCTCATGCCTGTAAACCCAGCACTCAGAACTGTCTGGGGCAAGAGGATCACAAGTGTGAGCCCAGGGCCCAGCGGGATGGCTCAGTGGTCTAAAGCGCCTGCTTGGGAAAGCTTGGGCGGCTTCAGGGACCGTGGTTCGATCCCTGGCACCACATGCTGCGCCAGCCCTGCCCTCAGGGTGGGCTGAGCCGGCCATAAAAATGAGTGAATAAACAGACAAAGGTTCTGAAACAAGAAAAAAAAAACAAGTGTGAGCCCAGCCTGGACAGTTTAACAAGACCCTGTTTAAAAAGAAGCTGGGCATGGTGCCTGCACACCTGTAATCCCAGCACTTGAGGCTAAGGCAAGAAAATTGCCATGTGTTCTAGGCTAGCCTTGGGCTTTCTTTTTAGTCTTTTTTTTTTTCAGGACCAGGGTTCAAACTCATGACCTTACACTTATGCCATGGAGCTATCTCCTCCGCCCCTCAGGCTTGGGCTTTCTCAAAAAAAATTTAATAATCTGGCATGGTGGTACATACCTGTAATCCCAACATTCAGGAAACTGAGGCAGGAGGATCACTCTGAGTGTTAAGCCAACCAAGAATACATGACAAGACCTGTCGCAAAATAATAATAGCTAAATATGTCACTTAGTTTGAAGGCCCTGAGTTCAATCTCCAGTAACCCAGTCTGTCAGTTCTGTCAGTTGCTTTATTATTTATTTATTTATTTATTTATTTATTTATGTCTTTTTTTTTTTTGTCTTTTTGAGACAGGGTCTCGATGTGTAGTTCAGGCTGGCCTTGGAACTCATTTTTGTAGCCCAGGCTGGTCTTGAACTCACATCGATCCTCCTGCCTCAGCCTCCCAAATGCTGGGGTTACAGGCGTGTGCCACCACACCTGGCTGTCAGTTGCTTTGAAATTTGAGGATGGAGCCCAGTGCTTCACAGTAGTGTCTGGCCCCAAGAACTGCATAGTGCTGCAGAATGCATGGCAGAAAACCACAGGAATCAGTTTTATGTGAATGTCATCAATTAAGTCCCAGTCTCCTTCCGGTGTTGGGTGCTGGGCACATGGGTGTTACATTAGTGATTTGTTTTTGAAAAAAATAGATTATATTCCCGGTACCCCTGCCCCCCAAAAGAAAGAAAATCAATAAAAAAAAGATTATAATTTACAAAGCAGGTACAGATCCTTCTATTCATGAGCACAACTGGATCCTCATGCCCTATGTGTGAGATGTACCTACGTCAAGCCTTGTCACCACGTGGGCGTGTTACTTGTCTGACAGGAACTTGGGGGGGAAATGCAGCACTGGAGCTGTGCACGAGCTTTTCTAGGTAACAGAACAAAGTTTTTGTTTATTTAAAACATTTTTTGTCCTGGGGATTGAGCCCATAGCCTGCCTCAGGCCTAGACAAGCACTGTATCCCTGAGCTACCTACACACTGTACCCCCACGTTTTAGTTCCTTTATCTTTTTTTCCTAATGCATTTGATTGTTGCAGGGTCTCACACGGCTCGGACTCATCATCCTCCTGCCTTCAGCCTCTCCAGTGCTAGGATTACAGGCGTGTGCCACTACAGCCCCCAGACGCTGGCCAGCCCAGCCTGCCCTGGGGTGGGACTGGCCCGGCTGTGGAGCTGGGTGGGGATCGAACTGTGGTCCCTGGGCTTGCCTTTATGTTTTAGTTTTGAGAGAGGGTCTCACTAAGTCACCTAGGTTGGTCTTCAATTTGTGATCCTCCTTCCTCAGCGTCCCAAGTAGCCCGGATTACAGGTGTACACCATGAGGCCTAGCTCAGAATAAACCTTTATTTATGCATCTATTTTGTGCAACGTGATCTTGCTGTGCAGTTCACTGTCCTTGAACTCACTGTGGAGCCCAGGCTGGCCTCAAACTTGAGTGATCCTTCTGCCTCAGCCTCCTGAATACCTAAATTTTTTTTCCTCCCGTTCCTGGGGATTGAACTCAGGAACCTGTGCTTACTAGGCAAGCACAGAATAAACATTTGGATATCTGAGGATTCCTTAATTCCTTCCAACTAAGCATAGCCAAAGTACACATTTATTTACATGACAAATCTACATGGTCTTCTAAAATGCTACAGGACTGACCCCAATTGTAGCTGCCAAAAATACAGGGGAAAAATTCAGAGCATTCCCACGCACTCCAAGGCAAAAGGAACATACTTGACTGCTGAGCTGGAAGGCAGTTACCTCTGCCGAGGTTTTATTCCTCAGAGAAGCCTTTACTGTGGGGAGCACAGAGCAAGGGTTGAGCAGTGTAAACACGTTGTCAGGCCAGGGCAAGGCCCAGCACAGCATGTGTCTGCCCTGGCACTCCACCCTGCTAACTGCACAGACAGCTCTGAGAACTTTTCACTTTCAGTGTTCTCGACCACTGCCTGGCAAGCTCAAGGCCCTGAGTTCAAGCCCAGTACCAAAAATAAATAAAAAGTAAGTATAAAAACAATGAATCCAGGGGGCTGGGGAGATAGCTCCGAGGCACAAGTGCCTGCTGGGCAAGTGCAAAGTCGTGAGTTCGAACCCTGGTCCCACAAAAAAAAAAAAAAAGAATCCAAAAAAACCCCCAGTGAACCCATGCTGTCAGCCATGCCCCAGCACCTTGCTCTTTTCATTCCTCCACGCCCTTTACTGTGTACAAATAAAGAACACAGACTGTCACTGCCTCTCCATCGGAAAGGTCAGGCCCCGCCCGGTCCCAGCTTTCCTTTTATTATGTGCCTAGATTTTCCTTAATCTCCTGTGGCCCCTTCTCAGGACCCAGCTGGCCACACAGGTCTTTCACTTATCCAGGGTCCTGCAGCAATGTTTGCAGGGAGAAGCAAACCAACTGCTTGCCTGCTTCTGTCACTTTTCATCGTTGTCACTGGAGGTTAAGATGTTACATAATTAACCAAAGTCATATGAGAGAACGGAGTGGAGCGGTTTAGGGTTAAACTTAGGAATGAGGCATTGCAAACTCATTGGGATTCCTGTGTGTGTTCCTTTTTTTTTTTTTAATTTTAATTTTTATTTATTTATTTATTTATTTTTTTTTTTTCTTGTTTCAGAACCTTCCTTTGGGCCCAGCAGGATGGCTCAGTGGTCTAAAGCGCCTGCAGGCGGCTGAAGGGACCGCCGTTTGATCCCCTGCACCACATGCTGCGACAGCCCTGCCCTCAGGGCAGGCTGAGCCAGCCATAAAAATAAATAAACAAACAAACAAACAAAAAAGAACCTTCGTTTGTCCATCTTTTGGCCGGCTCAGCCTGCCCCCAGGGCAGGGCTGGCGCAGCATGCGGTGCCAGGGATCAAACCTCGGTCCCTGCAGCTGACCAAGCTTTCCCAAGCAGGCGCCCCAGACCACTGAGCCATCCCGACTGGCCCCCGTATGTGTGCTAAGCACTGCAGCACCGGGCTTCTTTTCTTTTTTTTTTTTTTTTTCTTTTTGTCTTTTTGAGACAGGGTCTCACTATGCAGTTCAGGCTGGCCTTGAGCTCACTTTTGTAGCCCAGGCTGGTCTCGAACTCACACCAATCCTCCTGCCTCAGCCTCACGAGTGCTGGGATTACAGGCGTGCGCCACCACGCCCGGCAGCACCGGGCTTCTTAATTAGGCTACCTGCTCTGTTCCTGCTGTAACCCAGCACCAGGCCTTTCAGGATTAATTAGGAAAAAAGTGCTCAGCTCTCAGAAGCCAACTGCAGGCCTAGGAGAGAGAGTTGCTCAGTAATACGGCTTGAGAAGTGCCCTGTGCGGCTTCTAATTGGCCTCAAAGGTTTATGGGGGAGGATTGTGAAGCCAACCATTCGCCTCTGGAGACAGATTCACGCCCAGGAAATGTCCCTACCACCTACCTGGACAGTTGGCTGCTGTCCTAGTTCCTGTGGCCCAGTTCTGGGTCAGGTAGGAGGATCGCACCACAGGTTTGTAACCTACTTCTCCCCACGGCCTCTGTCAACAACGGCCCCTCCGAGTCCATCTCAGTCTTGCAAGGGGGTACTCTTTCATCTCAGGGATCCTGAAGCCCTTTGCAAACACTAATTATACTTTGTAAGTGCCACACTGATATCGGGTTGGAAGTCGGCTTGCCCCATTTTAGGACTGGGCAACCCAAATTAAGAGAGCACAAACCTCCTCGGTCTGGGGCAGAAGCCTGGCTCCAGTGCTGGCCCAGCACTGGCTCCTGGGCTGTATGAGAACTGCTGTCCCCTCTCCATGTCCTGCATACATTACCGAGCATCTGCTCAGAGCTGCGGATCGGCCTTTCGGCCTTGCGGGGCAACTAAATATGCAGATTTGTCCTAGGCTTCACTACAGCTTTGGCAGTTTCTCAAGAAAAGAGAGACAAAAAAATAAATAAATAAATAAAAATTAAAAAAAAAATAAAAATAAGCAAAAGAGAGACAGCGACAGCGAGCTCGCTGGCTTCCTGCATTTCTTCTTGCGTGAATGCGTATTTCATCATCAGAAGCATTTGGCCCTTCCTGCCCAGTGTTTCACCCTTTAGAACAGGACATGCTGTTAATTATAAGGTCACAGCGATGCCGTGGGGTCGAGGGTTGCCCTCACCACGTTGCCTCCCTCTCAAGGCTACAGACACAGCAGCCTGGAGCGGAGCAGAACCTGCCCAGAGGAGCAGCAGCGAGGCAGATCCGGACCTTTGCGGCCATCCTCACACAGTGAGGACGCTCTGCCTCTCTATGGTAAGGAGGCCACAGGCGCCCCGCTGCGATCTCAGCAGCTGCGCTCCCTGCGTGTGAGGTTCCCACAGAAGCCAGCTACTGTGCCAGGCCCCGGATTTGGATTAGCAAACCTGCTCTCGACAGCCAGATAATAACCACTTTCTGAGACAGGCCAGATGAGCCATGCCTGAAATTCTAGCACCCAGGAGGCTGAGACAGGAGAGCCTTGAGTTGAGGACGGCTGCAGTGGCAAGGCCAGGCCCAGTCCCAGATCAAAACACAGCTGGATATAGTGGCACACATCTGCAGTCTCAGCACTGGGGAGCTGAGACAGGAGGATGATGGCTGTGAATATGAGGCCAGCTTGGCCTGATGTCCACAGGAAGCAAGACATTCTCTGTGGAAAACATCCATCAGCCCAGCACTTGGGAGGCTGAGGCAGGAAGAGGTGCAGTGAGTTCAAGGCAAGTCTGAATTCCATAGAGAGATGAGACCCTGTCTCAAAATAAATACAAAATGCAAAGATAGAATTTTTTTCGGCAAAGGATTTAGAGGGCCCTGTAATGTGTGGCTGTCCGTTGGTCTTACTGTAAATGGTTCTACCCCAGGGAGACATGGCGGTAGGAATGAGAAAGATAGACACAAGACAGTGAAAAGCTTAAAAAAAAAAAAAGAAGAAAAGAAAAAAACAAAAAAGGAGGGGCCAGGGAGATAGCTACGTGGCACAAGTGCCTGACGGGCAAGTACAAAGTTGGGAATTTGAACCCTGGTCCAACAAAAAAAAGGAAAGAAAAGAAAAAAGACAAAAAGCTGGGCTAGGTGGTCACCACTCTGCCTGATTGGCAAGGCTAAACAATCCTTTAGGGGCTGGGGAAACAGCTCAGTAGGATAAGTGCTTTCCTGGCAAGCACAAGAGTCTGAGTTCAATCCCAGGTCCCTCCTTTATTTATACTTTTGCAAAGTTAGTATCACATGACACAAGGTTGCTTAGGGATTAATAGTAAGGCACGAAAGGAGACAGGATTTTTTCTCAGCACTGGGTTAGCTTGTTTGCTTTGGGCACTGAGGCCCAGTCCCACCTACACACACTTGATCAATTTCCTGGCTTCCTTCACTGGCAACCTGTGGCAGCCACTCAGTTCTACCAGTATAGTACAAAAGCCAGAGAAATATGCAAACAAATGACTCTGGAGGTGTTCCAATAAAACTTTTTTTTTTTTTTTTTTTTTCAGGACTGGGGCTGGAACTAAGGACCTTGCACTTGTGCCACAGGGCTATCTCCCCAACCACTGAAAACTTTATTTTTTTGTCTTTTTTTTGAGACAGGGTCTTACTGTGTAGTTCAGGCCGGCCTTGAGCTCACTTTCGTAGCCCAAGCTGGTCTCGAACTCACACCGATCCTCCTGCCTCAGCCTCCCAAGTGCTGGGATTATAGGCATGTGCTACCACACCAGATGGTTAGAAGCTTTCTCTCTCCCAGTAAGTATATTCTGTTCTTAAGTGCCATTGTTCCTAAAACTCATTCTTCAGTTTTATTAGAGTACAGGAACTTGTCCCAGGTATCTTTCAGGTTGGGAGGTTCCTTCTCCTCTATCACTGGGAATTGAACCTAGGGCTTATACAAGCAGTATCTTCAGCCCTCCTTTCATTATGGGGGGAGAACCTAGTACAATTTGAGCTAAACAGCTATGAACTGGAACTGATGAGCATTTCACTAGTGGGCTGGTGGAAACTGAAAAGTGCTGAGTGTCAGACCCCGCTGCTTTCTTTTATTTATTTATTTATTTGTTTGTTTATTTATTTATTTAGAGGCCTGGTCTCATTATGTTGTTTTTTTGTTTCTTTGTTTGTTTGCGGGACCAGGGTTCGAACTCACAACCTTGCACTTGCCAGGCAGGCACTCTGTACCACGGAGGTATCTCCCCAGCCCCTGGTCTCATTATATAGTCCAAGCTGACCTTGAACTTGTGGCCTGCCTGACCTTCACAAGCCTTCACACGTGGCAGTCCTGCCTTGTTGAGCTGACAGCCTAGCCTCAGCTAATACTCTCCTTCCTGGGGCCTGGCGGGATGGCTCAGTGGTCTAAAGTGCCTGCTTGGGAAAGCTTGGGCGGCTTCAGGGACCGTGGTTCGATCCCCGGCACCACATGCTGCGCCAGCCCTGCCCTCGGAGCAGGCTGAGCCGGCCATAAAAATGAGTGAATAAACAAACAAAGGTTCTGAAACAAGAAAAAAAAAATTAAAAAAAAAAAAATACTCTCCGTCCCCACTTCCCACAAATGCATCTTCTCTTCCCTGTCGCCTTCCCAACCTGCCCATGCACCCAGCTCTGCCTCAGTTTACTCCTAAGCTGTCCCCATCCAGCCCTTGTCCTCTGCAGGCCACAGAGTAGGAAGCAGTGTGGAGCAGGATAGCTCAGCGATCTAGAGCGCTTGCTCAGGCAAGCTTAGGCAACCGCAGGCACCGCGGTTTGATCCCGGGCACCGCAGGCTGAGTGGGCCATAACATAAACAAACAAATAAAGCAAAAGAAGCAGTGGGGGTGTGGCCAACTGGAACCTTAAGAGGTGGAGGATTTGTTCTGGACCTGGCGCAAGCCTTGGCCTCCTGCCCAGTCCCCTCCTCGAGCTGACACTGTCGCTCTGGGTGCCCCCCTATGAACGGCCAGTTCCCTGAGGATGTGGAGGACGCCGAGGAGTCCCCGCCCGCCGGGCCCCCCGGGTCCCTTTCTGAGTCAGATCTGCGGGCGCAGGACGCAGAAGACGGAGAACACGGCTGGGACAGACAACTTGGCCAAAAGCGCGGGGAATTTCCCAGCAGCTCCTCCGGAACTTGCGCATTGTGATTCAGCTCCTTCCCTTTGTTACTCTGAGCAAGCGAATTGCAGAACTTGATCTCAAATCGATCTCTTTTCCTCCCAGAGGAGAGGCTGAGCCTGGAGCAGCCGCCCTTAGAGGCCACCCGGGCGGGCTCTGAACGTCACTCGGCTCCTGCGGCGCCCTGCCGGGCCCCGCCCTGTCCTGCCCGGCCCTGTCCTGTCCTGTCCTGCCCTGTCCTGTCCTATCTGCTTATCTTTCTTTCATTTTCCACCTTGCGGCTGAACTCAGGCCCCCCAATTGCCAGGGGCGCCCCCAGCCCCTGGCAGCTCTGCACCCAGGCCGCATCACACCTCTAGCAAGGCAGAACCTGAGGCTGAACTACCCCGAGGGCGGGGAGCCGGCCCTCACACCCGGGCTGCAAAGCCTCTGCTCCGGTCCCTTCCCACTAAGCAGTTGCTCAGCTAGAAAAACCTGCCCCTCCCAGTGGAACCATGAGTATCTGGGGCAAAGGCTATAGGGGCCCCGGGGAAGGAACCCGGGGAGCAAGCAGGTGAGGGAGGCGGGACCAGAAGCTGGGAACTCCAGGGCTGAAGCCCAGGGAGCTCCCTTCTCTCCCTCTGCCCCCACCCCCATATTTTGCTGTAATCAGGCGCCCTGATGAGGTCAACTCGAACCAGCAAGCCTGGGCGCAACCTCAGTTTTTCTTTTTTTAAAAACAAGGTCTCAGCCGGGCGTAGTGGCTCACGCCTGTAATCCCAGCACTCGGGAGGCTGAGGCAGGAGGATTGGTGTGAGTTCGAGACCAGCCTGGGCTACAAAAGTGAGCTCAAGGCCAGCCTCAACTGCATAGCGAGACCCTGTCTCAAAAAGACAAAAAAAAAAAAAAAAAAACAAGGTCTCTGTGTAGCCAGGCTGGCCTCATACTTGCAGTGATCCTCCTGCCTCTTTTCCAAGTGCTGGGATTGCAGGAGCCTCCCACCATGCCTGTCTGGAAGTAATCTCATTTCTAGTGCTTTTCTTTTTTTCTTTTCTTTTTTTTCTTTTCACGGTACCGGGGGATCAAACTCAAGACCTTGCACTTGCCAGGCAGGCGCTTATGCCACTGAACTATGTCCTCAGCCACTAGCAACCTCATTTAGCACTGGGAAAATTGAGTGTGCTCTGCAGTGTGTCTGTTTTGGAGAAAAGATCCATCTGCACTGGCGGCCTCCCAAGAGCTGTCTGAGTCCCTTTCTGGTTCTTGTCTGGGACCAAGTAGTCTAGGCTTACAATCCCAAATATACGTTATTGGAATTCTACCAAGTTAATTCCAAACTACCACTCCCAGGGCAACCCATGTTGAAAACAAAGACTCTTTAAGACATGTATATATAATTATTGGGGAGCCAAGGAGCCCTAAGTCCCATCACAAAGAAAAGAGAACAACCCAGAGCTGCACCTGATTTTATTCATTGGAGAAGGGGGACTGACTTTCAAAAGGGAATTGTGGGAAGAAGGTGAGCGCTGTGAGCTGGGCTAGGTGTGACGGCCTGCACTCACCTCCGCCATATTCAGAGCTATGCAAAGGAAGTAATTTGTATTATGCTATTGAGATAGTATCTAATATTTTGGGGGTCTGGTGCTTCAGCTCCGATGTGTAATCTTTCAAGCCCCCGCAAGTCACAGCCTCTATCTCAAGGCTCAATCCCAGCTGACACTGTGGAGCATTGGCTCTTTGACCTGTTATCAGGGAAACACCCGTGCCATCTTCAGAAATTACCACCAGCACCTCAGCTAGACCAGTACACACTGCTTAAGGCCAATTGAGAGGATAATGAGAAGTCCTAGCCAGCTCTGCACATTTCAGTATGAGGGAATAGGGTGAGGCTCAGTCAAAATGAAGACAGTCGCTCTTCCCTCAAGGAGAGCTGCTGAGGCGGTCCTCCACAAAGTGCCATGAATTAACTAAAGCACAGCTGGCAGAAAGGACAGGGGAACCCTGAGCAGATAGAGCCATGCACCTGGGACATGATTCAGGTGAAGTTCCCAGGGACGAAGCTGTGGGGAGTAATCCCCTACACTTTCAGGAAGAAATGAACTTGGGTCTTACTTTGGTACATTAAAAAAAAAAAAAATCCAGATGATAAATTTGAAAACAAAGCTTTACAACATTTTAGAGGTAGAGGAGATAGCTTAGTAGAATAAGCACCTGCCTGGCAAGTGTAGCGTCCTGATTTCAATCCTCCATACCTGGGGGGAAAAAAAAAAACTAGAAAGGAGGTCACAGTGCTGGCAGGATGAGTGTTATAGCAGGTAAAGAAAGGTTTGCTAGCCAGGCGTGATGGTGCACACCTGTAATCCCAGTGCTTGGGAGGCAGGAGGATCAGTGCAATTTCAAGACCAGCCTGGGCTACAAAAGTGAGCTAAAGGCCAGCCTGAACTGCATAGCATGACCCTGTCTCAAAAAGACAAAAAAGCTGGGAAGATAGCTCAGTGGCATAAGTGCCTGCCTGGAAAGCACAAGGTCCTGAGTTTGATCGCCAGTACCAGAAAAACAAAACAGAAGAGAAAAACAAAAACAAAACAAAAAAAAGCACTTGGGAGGCTGAGGCAGGAGGATTGGTGCAAGTTCAAGACCAGCCTGGGCTACAAAAGTGAGCTCAAGGCCAGCCTGAACTGCATAGTGAGACTCTGTCTCAAACACACACACACACACACACACACACACACACACACACA
>PVJA010057544.1:0-10404 GCA_004027025.1 Myocastor coypus
ACCCAAAAAAAGACAAAAAAAAAAAAAAAAGAAGAAGAAAAAACTTCCAAAGTACCTCTAGCTTGTGCGATGCATTTTCTGGTAAAGATTCAAATATTAACTCTTCAAGTGATTTGGGCTGGTTGGATTTAGCCTTTGGTGGGAATGAAGTCGGTGCCTGACCTTGCGCCTGGAAACTCTCAAATTCTCCAGCTGGGTTTTGCTGCATGAGTTTTAACATTTTCCTTTCTTTTCGGATTTCCTTGGCTTTTCGACATGGAGGCTTACTCAAATCAGCCCCTTTGCCTAAAAACAATTTCCAAACATTAGACCAATCACATCGAGCCCTAGAAATGTTTTTCATAAGTCTCAAAAATATAGAAGAAAGTCTAAAGAATCCCAACACTTAGGTTAACTCCTGGGTAGATGTTCCACGTGATCCTGGAGCAATCTAACACACCTGAGAAGCAGGACTCGCCAAAGAAAGTAAATAGTCACAAAAATATTTCAAGGCAGCTCCTACTGTTGAAAATCTTTTTTTTATAATACTCATTCACTTCTCTGACTCTTTAAGTAGAAAGAACATAATCAAATCAAGTGTCTTCTGCTTCCATAGAACACATTCTAGCTTTTCTCTAACAGCACTGATAACATACAGAAATACTCAGGAACCAACGAGCAAGAATGTGGCAGATTTTTCTAATTAAAAACATCCTTGCTAAGTTAACTATTTTTGTCTTTCTTTTTTGTGGGACCAGGGTTAAAACTCATGACCTTGCACTTAACCAGGCAGGCACTTGTGCCTTGGGGCTATCTCCCCAGTCCCTGTATTTTTGTCTTTCTACAGGTACTATTCACTTCAATCCTAGCTAGAGTTTTATTCTGAGTAAAATATCAACCTGATAATAACCCTTTAAGATAAAAAAAAATTTTAATAATGTGACAAAATTTAGTAAATATAGTCTTTTTTTACCATGTATTTAGTACAGGTTCTACAAGGTATCACTGCACAGATCAGACTTGTAGTGATCCTTCCTGTTTTTCAGCCTCTGCACGGGCATGGGCATGTGCTACCATGCCCACTCTCATCTCACCACGCCCCAGAGGCCAGGCCAGCAGGGCAGGCCAGGATTGAACACCACTCCCTCCACTCCTACTCCCATGCCTACCCTCTACTACCCCCATTTCCGACCTCCACCCCTGCATCTGCCTAAGCACACTCTTCAAACCACTGAGCTATAAGGCCAGCCCTAGTAAATATAGTCTTTTTTTTTTTTTTTTTTTTAAACAGAACTGGGGATCAAACTTGGGACTTTGCACTTACCAGGCAGGCACTTGTGCCCCTGTGCTATTTCCCCGGGTCCCTAGTAAATAGTCTTTATGCTAGTAATTCAAGGATTTATTCTGAGAAAAATTAAGTGATAAAGCAAAAAAAAAAGACAAATTCAAAGACCTCAAAATAGTCTGTCCAGGGGCCCGGGAGACAGCTCCGTGGCACAAGTGCCTTCCTGGCAAGTACAAGGTCATGAGTTCAAACCCTGGTCCCACAAAAAAAGTCTGTCCAACTATAGAACAGCTAAAAAACAGAATATCTACATTCATCTTAATGCTTAGGTATTTTAGAGAATTTCTCATTATACAATATTTTAAAAACTGATTGTGGGGCCAGGGAGATAGCTCCATGGCACAAATGCCTGCCTGGCAAGTACAAGGTCATGAGTTCAAACTCCAGTCCCACAAAAACAAACAATAAAAAAAGTGATTATGTATACATACATTAAAAATATTTAGAAAAATGTTGAAGAAGTATGACATGTTAACAGCTGTTTTCCTTGGGATTAAAAGTAGAGATTTTTGTTGTTTTTCTCCTTTCTCAAAAATTTCTACAATAGGGGCCTGGCAGGATGGTTCAGTGGTCTGAAGCGCCTGCTTAGGAAAGCTTAGGTGGCTGCAGGGACCGTGGTTTGATCCCGGCAACACATGCTGTGTCAGCCCTGCCCTCACGGCAGGCTGAGCCTGCCATAAAAATAAATAAACAAACAAACAAAAGTTCTGAAACAAGGAAAAAAAATATTTCTACAATAGGGGCTAGGGAGTTAGCTCAGCAGAATAAGTGCTTGCCTGACAAGCACAAGGTCCTGAATTCAATCCCTGGTACCACAAAAGAGTGAAAAAAAAAAATATTCTGTAATAAAAAATTACACTTATTTTTAACAAACTATTAGCAAACCACAGAAATAGGCTATTTTTTAAGATCCAAAAACACAGGGAGGAGAATGGGGAAAAAAAGATATACCATGTAGAGGTATAAAGTTCCTATGATGATTATTATCACTATGTACATCTAAAATGTACCAATAACATCATTTTTTTTTTTTTTTTTTTTTTTTTGTATTATGGCCAGATCAGCCTCCCCTTAGGGTGGGGCTGGTGCAGCATGTCTCTGCAGTTCCTAAGCTTGCCTAAGCAGGCTCTTTAGACTGCTGAACCACCTTGCCATCCCAAAATCTTTTTTTTTTTTAATTTTTATTTATTTATTTTTTCTTATTTCAGAACTTTTGTTTGTTTATTTATTTTTATGGCCAGCTCAGCCTGCCCTGAGGGCAGGGCTGGCACAGCATGTGGTGCTGGGGATGGAACTGCGGTCCCTACAGACACCTGCAGGCACTTTAGACCATTGAGCCATCCTGCCAGGCCCCCAAAATCTTTTTAAAAACACCCCAAAATATAGTATTCACAAAATATACCACAAATGATCAATAAGACAAAAAATGTTTTTTTTAAGAAAGTTTCTAAGAATAGCAAATTCAGTTTTTACAGGGAGGATCTAGATTGGCTGAGGGACATTGTGCAGACCAGCTGCTCAAAAGAAGTTCACACGCTCTAAGCCAGTCTTACAATGTCAATTACAAATTTTCTAAGTAAAAGCAAAGTTCACTAATTGAAGAAAACTTTGAATAAACCAACAATTCAAATAACAAGAGATTTATTCTTTAGATGACCATTAACCCTAATGCCTTATAGTATCCACTGTCTCGGGTCAGGGCCTGTCTTTTCTCCAAGTTGTTCTTGAAAGGAACACAATTTAATAGCACACACTTTTAATACAAGCTGCCCAAGGTTATAGGAGCTCTGCCACTGGGCTCAAAGACCTTGAGCAAGGTTCCCAGTCTATACAAGATAATAATCAGTTTTATCTATGGAGTTGCTGTGAGACATGAATGAGTTAATGCACAGGTTACTCATGAAACTGTATCCTACCATTCTATCAGGTTTGTCTCTGTTATCGAATTTGCATCACCACACCTGAAATAAATGCTTACTCATTTCAGAAACAGTAAAAAGTGGGGCCTGGCAGGATGGTTCAGTGGTCTAAAGCACCTGCTTAGGAAAGCTTGGGCGGCTTCAGGGACCGCGGCTCGATACCCGGGACCACATGCTGAGCCAGCCCTGCCCTCATGGCAGGCTGAGCCGGCCATAAAAATAAATAAACAAAACAAACAAAAGTTCTGAAACAAGAAAAATATAAAATAAAATAAACTCTTAAAAAATAGTAAAAAGAAAAAAATCCTTCATTCTCTAATAGTTACTAAAAATAGCATTCCTTACCAAAACTTTAAAATTATGAACAAATTATAAAATGATGCAGTAAAGTTAGAGATGCAAATTTTCAGTATTTTTACGAGGGATACCATTAGTGTCATAGCGCAATTTATTCACTGGACTAAGCAGT
The DNA here is from genome assembly GCA_004027025.1 of Myocastor coypus. NCBI lineage: Eukaryota > Metazoa > Chordata > Mammalia > Rodentia > Myocastoridae > Myocastor > Myocastor coypus. The sequence continues at coordinate 3,713 of PVJA010057544.1, forward strand.
CCTGAGGACTGTGTTTCTCCAAATGTAAACACCACCACTTTTACTTACTATAAATCAGAATTTCAGCTCAGTTACAGAATACAGATCTTCCAGATCAACAAACTTCAGCAGAACACAAACAGATCATCAGTGTGGAATCATTTACCAGAATAACCCTGAACTCATGAAGAGTAAGCAATGCAAGAATTCTAGACTAAAGGCCAGCCAAATAGTTCAATGGATTAAAGCACCTGCAAGCAGGCACAGGGGCATGGGGTTCAATCCCTGGGCCTACCAAGCTGGCCTTGCCCCCAGGACATGCTTAGAAGGCAACTAAGACTAGGCATTGTGGTGCACACCTTTAATCCCAGCTCTTAGGAGGCTGTAACCAGGTGGATCTCTAGAAGTCTGATCTAGTGGTGAGACCCTGAACACCTTATAGACCTTCCCTAAAAAATAAAAAAAATAATAAAAAATAAAAATTCTGAACTAATTAATCTCTAGTGATCTGACAAACTACCAGTAGACCTGCAAAATTTCTAATGAAGTGCAAGGGTACTGATAACTTTTTTTTTTTTTTTTTGTCTTTTTGAGACAAGGTCTCACTATGCAGTTTAGGCTGACCTTCAGCTCACTTTTGTAGCCCAGGCTGGTCTCGAACTCACACTGATCCTCTTGCCTCCGCCTTCCAAGTGCTGGGATTACAGGTGTGTGCCACCACGCTCAGCTCCAATACTGATAACTTTTTTAAAAGCAGGAAATGAAAATAAGATCCAAAAATGCTTGGCTTAAAGTAAGTCTCATATTCTTAATGAAAAATAGCCCAATTGAAAAAAAAAAAAAAAAAAAGGGAGCTGGGAAGCACAAGATCCTGCTTTCAATCCCTGGTACCACCAGGAAAAAAGGAAAAAAGAAAACTACACAAAAAGTACTAAAGTGGGCTGGGGAGACAGCTCAGGGGCACAAGTAACTACCTGGCAAGTGCAAGGTCCTGAGTTCGATCCCTAGTTCCATAAAAAAAAAAAAAGTACATAATACATACTTCAGAAATCACGTTGCTGAGGCCTGGCAGGATGGCTCAGTGGTCTAAAGAGCTTGCTTGGGAAAGCTTGGGCGGCTTCAGGGACTGCAGTTCAATCCCTGGCACCACATGTTGCGTCAGCCCTGCCTTCGGGGCGGGCTGAGCCGGCCATAAAAATGAGTGAATAAACAAATAAAGGTTCTGAAACAAGATAAATAAATAAATACAAACATACATACAACAAAAAAGTTCTTAAAAAAAAAAAAAAGAAATCACGTTGCTGAAGGTCAGGTTACTGTTACTCTAAAATTGTTATGTGAGGGGCCCGGCAGGATGGCTCAGTGGTCTAAAGCCCCTGCTTGGGAAAGCTCAGGCAGCTTCAGGGACCGCGGTTTGATCCCCAGGCACCACATGCTGCGCCAGCCCTGCCCTTGGGGCGGGCTGAGCCGGCCATAAAAAAAAAAATGAGTGAATAAACAAACAAAGATTCTGAAACAAGAAAAAAATAAAGAAAATTAAAAATTCTTTAAAAAAAAAAATTGTTATGTGATGTACGGTAAGGAACTGTTAGCCGAGTGACAGTGTACTCTACTTCTACTATCCCCTATTCAGTGGAGAACCTATGGCATGCATGCCTCAGTGGGCTATGATCACTGAAAGCTCTAAAACGTTTGCCATCACTGCTTGCAATCTTACAATCAAGTTCCTCCATATGGAAGAAAAAATAAAAAATAAAAATACTATTGTCGGCCTGGGGAGATAGTTCAGTAGAATAAGCACTTGTCTGGCAAGTGCAAGGGACTGAGTTCAATCCCTGGTTCTGCAAAAAAAAATGTCCTAAATTTGAAAAGTAGTATCAATATAAAGTCATGACCTAGGCCCAGCGGGATGGCTCAGTGGTCTAAAGCACCTGCTTGGGAAAGCTTGGGCGGCTTCAGGGACCGAGGTTCGATCCCCAGCACCACATGCTGCGTCAGCCCTGCCCTTGGGGCAGGCTGAGTCAGCCATAAAAATGAGTGAATAAGGGGCTGGGGAGATAGCTCCGAGGCACAAGTGCCTGCTGGGCAAGTGCAAGGTCGTGAGTTCGAACCCTGGTCCCACAAAAAAAAAAAAAAAAAAAAAAAAAACAATGAACAAGGGGCAACCTGCTTGAGTCCTGCTTCTTTCCCTCTCTAGGACAGGTGCTTTCCTTCCCTCAATATTTTATTTATTTATTTATTTATTTATTTATTTTTTTTATTTTTTTTTTTTGCGGGACCGGGGTTCATGACCTTGCACTTGCCCAGCAGGCACTTGTGCCTTGGAGCTATCTCCCCAGCTCCTCCTTCCCTCAATAAATATATTCTGCTCTTAACTTCCACTGTGCCTAAAATTCAATCTTTGGTATTAGAGAACAGCAACTCAGACCAAGTATCTTTTAGGTTAAAGTTTCATTCCACTATATCATTTGGAGGTCATCTACCAAAATCACTGGACGGAGGTAAGACTTCACTTTTCTTTAGAGACTCTGGATTGGGCCTCGTTTAGGCATAGAAATAAATTTCTATGCTTCATATGTTGATAAAGCCTCTGCTCTACAGTCATGCCTGTGTCATGCCCACTTGCTACGTGACTCAAATCCCCATTGAGTCCTGGATTTAATCAATTTTACCTGAGCGATTGTGCCTGTAATCTCATTGGTTAACCATAGCTTCATCCTACCTCATGTCTAATAAGCAAGTTCCCATGTTCTCCCCTTAGACCCACCTCAGCTATTTTACTATAAAAATCCCTGCAAGACACAGCTTTGGAGACAATGGCTCAGCTCTTTCTTCTGTCCTTCTCTTAGGAGTTTTCTTTCCCCTAATAAATATATTCAGTTCTAAAAAAAAGAAAAAGAAAGAAAGAAAGAAAGAAAAACAATTAACAAAAAGATACAAAAATTTACCTTATCTTTCCTTTGAATTTAATGTGGGGAAGATTTTTTTTTTGTTTTTTCTTTTTTTTTGCGGGACCGGGGTTTGAACTCACGACCTTGCACTTGCTGGGCAGGCACTTGTGTCATGGAGCCATGTCCCCGGCCCTTGGGGAAGATTTTTTTATGAAAATATTCCAAGCAAAAAATAAGGAATGAAATGCTGGAACTAGAATATTTAAAGAATAAACAGACTTAGGCAATACTAGCACTAACAGGGCTGGGGACATAGCTCAGTGGCCTAAGATCCTGAGTTTAATCCCAGGTACCGAAAAGTGGAAAAGAAACGGGCCGGTGAGATAGCTCAGTGGTCTAAAGCGCCTGCTTAGGCAACTGCAGAGGCCACAGTTCGATCCCCAGCAACATATGCTGTGCCAGCCCCATCCCTAGGGCAGGCTGAGCTGGCCATAACATAAAGTTGAAAGAAAGAAAGAAAGAAAGAAAGAAAGAAAGAAAGAAAGAAAGAAAGAAAGAAAGAAAGAAAGAGGAAGGAAGGAAGGAAGGAAGGAAGGAAGGAAGGAAGGAAGACAGAGAGAAAATAACACTAAGAAACACAGGCAAGGGCTGGGAGATAGTTCCGTGGCACACGTGTCTGCGTGGCAAGTGCAAGGTCATGAGTTTGAACCCCGGTCCTGCAAAAAAAAAGGAAAAGAAACAGAGGCAGCGAGATGCTGTATACCTCCTGAAAGAACATTCAATTACCCATGAAGTACCTTGAGCCATCCTCAAATCTCATAACCTGATTAAGATCTACCCACTTCAAAAAAGGAAGAAAATTTAGCCTCGATTCTGATTAAAGATTCTACATCCAAGAATCAATTTATAGGTAGATGAGCAGCTTAAACTGCACTGAAGATGTAATCAGCAAGCCACAGAAGACAAAAAGCAAGACAACGGGCTGGGGAGATAGCTCAGCAATCTAAGCACCTGCCTGGTAAGCACAAATACCTAGGTTCAACCTGTGCCAGCCAGCCCACACTGAGCTGGCCACCAAAACTGCATGTGATGGCACATACCTATAAATCCCAATGCTGGGGAGGCTGAGACAGGAGAATCACAACAAGTTTGAGCTGCGTCACAAGACCTTATTATACAAATGAAAAGACACACAGACAGACATATCTAAATTCTGATGCAGGGGCCCGGCAGGATGGCTCAGTGGTCTAAAGCTCCTGCTTAGGAAAGTTTAAGTGGCTGCAGGGACCACGGCTTGATCCCCAGCACCACATGCTGCACCAGCCCTGCCCTCAGGGCAGGCTGAGCGGGCCATAAAATAAACAAATAAACAGAAGTTCTGAAACAAAATAAATAAATAAATAAAATAAAAATTTCTTTAAAAAAATAAAGAAATAAAAAATAAATTCTGATGCAAAAAAATATTTTAAAAACTCAAACCTGGGCTGGGGAGATAGCTCTGTGGCACAGGTGCCTGCCTGGCAAGTGCAAGGTCATGAATTCGAACTCTGGTCACGAAAAAAAAAAAAAAAGAGTAAAAAATTCAAACTTAAAAAAAAACAAAACAAACAAACAAAAAAAACCTCAGGGGCAGGAGAGATAGTTCCATGGCACAAGTGCCTGCCTGGCAAGTGCAAGGTTATGAGTTTGAACCCAGGTCCCACCAAAAAAAAAAAAAAAAAATGGAACTTGAACACTGAATATTAAGAAATTTTACAGGCCAGGAAAAGACACTGCAGCAGCACCACCAGCCTTGGCAGCGACTTCTTTGTCACAGAGCTCCCCGGATGCTATGGGGAGCTTCACCTATGAGGCTGTGGAGCTAGTCCCTGGAGCACAACAGGCTCGAGCACCTTGGAGGAAAAGTCACTCATCCTCAGCATAGAGTGTGCTCTGAAACCGGTCACAACCCTTGGAGGAGCGGCTACCTTCCTAGCAGGGGCTGATCAAGCTGAATCATCCAGCTCCTCCTCATCAAACCATTCTGACAGCTTCTTCAGGATGGGTAGCAGTCCCCTGCAGGTCCACAAACCCAGATCAGTGGACCATCCCCTGCCCAGATCCTCTCTTTCCAGACTTTGGCAGCTGGCAGACAGTAACAGGCTGTGGCAGTTTTTAGGAAGGGGCTGTCCTGCACACAGACTCCTCTCTCCCTTTTGGCTTCCAAGATGAACTCCCTAACAATTATCTGCTTGTGGCCCTGAGTGACCAGAAAACAAGGCTGCAAGAGGTGCGCTCAGCCTTCCTGTCAGCATATAGCAGCACAGCAGGGCTTCAGGCGGCTGCCCCCAGCCCCTCAGGGTCCATCTCGGACCTGCTGGAACAGTTTGTCCAAGGTATGCACCTGTGGGGTAACAACACCAGCACCCTGTAAAGCCACTACGATGAAACCATTTCCTGCTCTTTACTCAGCTGAGCCTATAGCGGAATCAAAGCCATGCCTGGCCATGGGCCCTTTGGGGTCAGGAGTCTGGCTTCTCTTTATCCCATATACAGCTGCAGAGCTGAGCAGGGCCACAAACAGGGCTTTCCAACGCCCAGCCTCCTAACTCATGGCTGGCAGATGACCCATCAGCTCCCAGAAATGTGCCGGGGTCTCATGAAAGATCCCAGCCTGCAGTCATAGTTTGCTGGGCAAGAGGAAAATGAGGGATTTTGATACTAATCACAGAATAAAATGTCTCTCTAAACCGTAAAACAGAAAAGAAATTTTACAGGCCAGGGATGATGGCACACATTTGTATTCCCAGCCCCTGGAGGCTAAGGCAGGAGGCTAACAGTAAGTTCAAGGACAGCCTAAGGTACACAATGAGCAAGGCCAGCTCACTGTATAGTCTACACACTGAGCTCAGGGCCAGCCTGAACTACACAACAAGACCCTGACTTCTCCCTCCTCCACTAGAAGAAATTTTATTATGGTATAATAATGGTACTGCAAATTTATTTTTCAAAGTTCTTATTTTTTAGGGATGAATTCTAAAATACAGGATGGAATAACATAAATAAATTACTCAAATATGCTACTGAAAGAAAGAACTAGATTTAGGTACAGATGAAACAAAAGTGGCTATCATGATTAAATGTTTCAAATGAGGACATGGCAAAATGCAAGTTCATTATTGAATCTAGACCACTATATTTCAAATTCTTTTCAACAAAAGTTTTTAATTCAACAAACTATAACTAATTTTTAGACTACAAAGTAAAAAGAAACCCTCACATGAGAATAAAAGCAGAAAAAAAGAAAACAAATTCTCCAAATCACATTATTTCATTCAATTATTAGTATTAGGAAAAAAATCTGACTAACATCAATTTAAATACCATTAAATCCTTCTGCAAAAAACATAATAGAGGGGCCCAGCAGGATGGCTCAGTGGTCTAAAGTGCCTGCTTAGGAAAGCTTGGGCAGCTGTAGGGACCACGGTTCGATCCCCGGCACCACATGCTGTGCCAGCCCTGCCCTGAGGGCAGGCTGAGCTGGCCATAAAAATAAATAAGCAAACAAACAAAAGTTCTGAAACAAGAAAAAAATAAAAATTTAAAAATTAAAAAAAAAAAACCATAATAGAGCCAAGCATGGTGGTACACACCTGTAATCCCAGCTCTTGGGAGGCTGAGGCAGGAGAATCAGTACGAGTTCAAGACCAGCCTGGGCTACAAAAGTGAGCTCAAGGCCAGCCTGAACTGCACAGTGAGATCCTGTCTCAAAAAAAAGCAATATAAAAGTACAATTTTTTGTACTTTAACTTGTGTAATATAATTTTGGGTTTTTTTTTTTTT
>PVJA010057545.1:0-10403 GCA_004027025.1 Myocastor coypus
GTACATTTGCAATAATTCACACATTGCATATTGTCCTCACAATAGTAATACAGAGCACAGAGTGTGGACGTGATACATTTTCTAATTTATATTGGTAAGGAAAGAAGAAAAAATGCTTCTCCTTGAAATAGAGGAAGTAGGTGTGTACATTGTCCAATGTTCCATAATTGCAGTGGGTTACCAGTGAAAGTGGCAATGTTGGAATTTGTTGATTTAAGCCTCTTACACCTCATTGTACTAACCTAGTTCTGCGTTTTATGCCTCGTAAGTAAGCTTTTACACTAGGTGATCAAGGGCAAGTTAAAGCAAGACCTGTATAACAAAACATTCATCTTTTGTATCTTCCCAGGTCAAATCCCCCCAGGATTTACGTTAGAACCATGTACAGTGCCTTGTAGAACTGTTGTCAGTGTCAGCCTTTAGGATGAGTCACGGCCATTGCTTGATCAGTTTGGTTTCTGTGAAAGCCTGAGAGAATGTTTTTCTCTGGGTGACTCTCCTTAGACACACTATACTACATTTATCTCTTTCCTCTGAGGTCCCATAATCTCCTTGATTAGAAAATTTGGGACACCTCTGAGTTATAGGGCATTACAGCACAAGTTCCCTATGTCCTGAGTCCTTACTGACCTTGAAGGGCTAAGGCCAAAATATTGGCTAATCTCACTCCTTCTTTTTCTCCAAGTTTTGGTCTGTTAACTTACATTCTTAACCCTCCAGCAGAGAAGTTTCATGATACTATTACTCTATAACATAGGTAATTGAGTTTAACATCACTGGCTTTCTGAATATCAAACATCTTTGACTTAGCTTTAAATTGACATTTTCTGACCATCATTGATATCATCACTCTCTACAGAACGTGACAAACGCAGTTACAAATATTTACACAGACATTTAGAAATCCATGAATGTGCAAAATTGCAGGCAGTCAAGCCTATGGAATTTTGCCCAGTCTCTTATTCGCAATTAATCCCATTTTTTTTTTCTGTTAACCAACCATCTACTAGAGAGAGAATATAACAGTAACTGAATTTACATTGGGAGCAGTACACATCAAAAAGACAAGAATGACATGTATTTCAAGCATAGCTTTAATGCTGCATGGTGCTAAAATCAATCTGGTGAACCTTTTGAAGGTTCTTAACACCAATATCTGATTCATCCTGTGTACATAAGTGCATGGTTTTGCTCCTACTATGTTTCCTCTCTCATCTGTTTCCAGTCACTTTGTTGATCAATCCAGGACACATTCAGATCTGTTGTGCCCTTAAGTTTTTATTTCTTCTTTAGAGTTCTTAGACTAGGGAGACTTTCTGCGTCCGGTCTGGTTTATTTCACTAATGATTATATGTTCAATATACATCCATTTATATATGAAGGCATCCAGCTTATCATTCTTTATAGCTGAGTATAAAAATACCACATTTTCTTCAACCATTCTTCAAATGATGGGCATTTTGGTTGTTTCCAAGATTTGGCTATTACAAATTGAGTTGCTATAATCATAGGTGCACAGATATCGCTATGGTATGATGTTTTCAGTTCTTCTGGGAAAATTCCCAGTAGGGGGATAGCTGGATTGAATGGGATTTCCAGTTCTAGATTTTTAACGATCCTCCACACTGCTTTCCATAATGGTTGCACCAAACTGCATTCCCACCAGCAGTGCAGAAGGGTTCCTCTTTCCCCACAGCCTCTCCAGCATTCGTTGCTGGTTGATTTGTGTATGATAGCCATTCTTTCTGGGGTGAGATTGTATCTGAGTGTTTTTCTGATTTGCATTTCATGAATGGCTAGTGATGTGGAGCATTTCTTCATGTATTTGTAGGCTTGCTGAATTTCTTTCTCTGAGAAGTGTGTGTTCACCTCAGATGCCCATTTCTAGATAGGGTCTTTGAATTTTGGAACCGTAATGATTTTTAGTTGTTTGTAGATTCTAGATAGAAGACTTTTGTCTGAGTACTTATAAGTTAAAATCTTTTTGAAATTTGTGGGTTGTGTTTTCACTGTGTTGGTAATTTCCTTTGATGTGCAAAAGCTTCTTCGGTGGAGGAGGTCTGATTTGTTGATGCTTTTTTTTTTATGCTTTCAAGTGTTAAACATACATTTTGATTTTTGTCCATGAACTTTTTGCCTACTCTAATGTCTTCAAGATTTCCTCCCACATTTTCTCCCTGGAGATTCAGTGTCTCTCTTTTAATGTTTAGATCTTTAATCCATTTTGACTTTAGTTTAGTGCGTGGTGACAGACTTGGGTCGAGTTTTAGTTTTTAGCATGTAGAGAGCCAGTTTTTCCAGCACCATTTGTTAAGGAGGCTATGTTTCTTCCAGCAAACATGTTTGGCTCCTCTGTCAAAGATAAGGTGGCTGCGTGTGTTTATATTAGCTTCTGCATCTTCTAATCTATTCCATTGATCCTCAGGTCGATTTTTTGCCAATACCATGCTGATTTTATTATTGTAGCTTTGTGGTATAACTTTAGATCAAGAATTGTAATGCCTCCTGCCCTAAGTTTGTTGCCCAGAATTGTCTCTGCAATTCTAGGTCTTTTTTAGTTCCAAATAAATTTTAGGAATGATTTCTCGAGGTCTGTGAGGTATGTTAACGCTATTTTGATAAGAATTGCATTAAATCTGTATAACAATTTAGGGAGTATGACCATCTTCACAATGTTGGTTCTTCCTATCCAGGAACAGGGAATATCTTTCCATTTACTGAAATCTTCTAGGATCTCTTTTTTCAGAGTAATGTAGTTTTCATTGAAAAAGTCTTTTATTTCTTTAGTTAGGTTAATCCCTAAGTATTTCATTTGCTTCAGTGCTATTGTAAAAGGTATTGTTTCTCTAATTTCTCTTTCAATGTGTTTGTTATCTGTGTAGAGGAATGCTACTGACTTTTGTGTGTTGACCTTGTAACCTGCTATGCTACTGAATTTGTGTATTAATTCTAGCAGCATCTTAGTGGAGCTTTTGGATCTTCCAAGTAGATTATCTTGTTATCTATAAATAGTGATAGTTTTACTTCTTCTTTACCTATTCTTATGCCTTTTATTTCTCTTTCTTGTCTACTGGCTGTAGCTAATGATTCCAGAACTATATTGAATAGGAGTGGTGAGAGAGAACATCCTTGTCTTGAGCCAAATTTGAGACTAAAAGACTTCAGTTTTTCCCCATTTAGAGTTATGTTAGCTGTTGGATTGTTGTAGATGGCTTTTATCAGGTTGAGGTAGAGGGCCTCTATTCTAATTTTCTGTAGGACTTTGAACATGAATAAGTGTTGGACTTTATCAAAGGCCTTTTCTGCATCAATTGAGATGATCATATGGTTTTTGCCTTTGGCTCTATTTATATAAGGTATTGCATTTATAGATTTGCGTGTATTGAGCCATCTTTGCCTCCCAGGGATGATCATGATATATAATCTTTTCAATGATTTGTTGTATTCTAGCAACAAGGATTTAATTGAGGATTTTTGCATCTATGTTCATGAGAGAAATTGGCCTGTAGTATTCTTTTTTAGTTGCATCTCTGTCTGGTTTTGGTACCAGTGTAATACTTGCCTGTAGGAATGATTTTGGAAGGATTGCTTCCTTTTCAATTTCATTGAAGAGTTTGAGGAGTGTTGGGATTAAGTCTTCTGTAAATTTCTTGTAGAATTCAGTAGTGAATCCATCAGGTCCTGGACTTTTCTTTGTCGGTAGGCTTTTTACTATGTTTCATATTTCATTGGCTGCTATTGGGTTATTGAGAGTTGTTATATCTTCTTGATTGAGTTTGGGTAATTTGTACTTTTCTAGAAATCTATCCATTTCATCCGTGTCTTCAGTTCTCTGAGAGTAAAGATTCTCAAAGTAGCTATTTATGATCTGAATCTCTGCTGTGTCTGTGGTAATTTCATCCTTTTCATTCCTTATTGCTTGAGTTGGAGTCTTTTCTTTCCTCTTTTTGATGAGGTTAGCTAGGAGCTTATCAATTTTATTTAATCTTTCAAATAACCAGCTTTTGGATTCATTAATTCTTTGTATTGTCTTCTTTGTCTCAATTGAATTAATTTCTTCTCTAATCTTTATAATTTCCTCCCATCTTTGGGCTTTGGATTTCATTTGCTCTTCTATTTCTAGTCGATTGAGGTGCTCTAAGAGAGTATTTATTTGTTCTCGTTCTGTTTTCTTAATGTGTGAGTTCAGAGCTATAAATTTTCCTCTAAGAACTGCTTTCATTGCATCCCATAAATTCTGGTAGGCTGTGTTTGAATTTTCATTAAATTCAAGATATTGTTTAATTTCTTGATGAATTTCATCTATCATCCACTGGTTGTTGAGAAGAGTGTTGTTTAATTTCCATGTATTTCTGGAGTTCTTGTGGTTTCTGTTGTCATTTATTTGCAATTTCATTGCACTGCGGTCAGATAATATGCAGGGGATAATTTCTGTTTTCTTTCAGATACTTTAGCATGACCTATGTACTAATATGGGGTCTGTTTTAGAAAATGTCCCATGTACAGCTGAAAAAAAATATTCTGATGTGGTTGGGTGGAACACTCTGTGTATGTTCACTAATTTCAGTTGTTCCAAGTTCTGGTTAAACTCTGCCACTTCTTTGCTAATTTTTTGTCTACTTGACTTATCTTCTTTGGATAAGGGGGTGTTCAGGTTTTCTGTTAAGATTGTGGTATTGGATATTAGATTTTTCATGTCCACTAAGGTTTACCTTATATAACTTGGTGCTCTTGTGTTGGGTGCATACATATTTATGACTGTTCCCTCTTCATCTTGAAGTTTTCCCCTAACAAATATGTAGTAGCTTTCTTTATTTCATTTTGATCAGTCTCTTTTTGAAGTTTAGACCGTCTGCAAATAAGATTGCTACCCATGCTTTTTTTTTTTTGAGGTGCTGGAGCATGTAGTATTGTTTTCCATCTTTTAACTTTTAGCCTGAGTTTCTTTATGAGTTCAGTGCATTTCTTGTATACAGCATATTGTTGGGTTTTGCTTCTTTATCCACTCCGCCATTCTATTTAATTGGAGAATTCAGTCCATTTACATTGATGGTTATAATTGAAATATATTGACTTATGATTGACATGATGTTAACTGATTACTGTTTACCCGCTTTTCTCCTGTGTTTAATTGAGGACTCTATTTGGTGGTATCTTTCTGTTCTCATTTCTTGAGTTTGAGTCATTTTGGTCCCTCTCTTGAATATTTTTTACTATACTGTGTAGGGTTGGCTTTGACATCATGAAATTCTTTAGTTGTTCCTTGTCATGGAAGTATTTCACTGCTCCCTCATACTTGAAAGAGAGTTTTGCCGGGTATAGCAGTCTGGGCTGAAGTTTGTTTTCATGGAGGACTTGAATCACTCTGCTCCATGCTCTTCTTGACTTCATGGTTTGTGTAGAGTAATCTGCTGTTATTCTAATGGGTTTTCCATTAAATGTGATCTGTTTCTTTTCTCTAGCAGCTTTTAGTATGTTATTCTTCTGCTGAATTTCTGGAATCTTGACTATTATATGTCTGGATATGGTTTTAGTCGAGTTAATCTTGTTTGGGGTTTTGCATGCTTCACTTACCTGCATGTCCGATTGTTTTACCATATTTGGGAAGTTTTCTGCTTTTATTTCTCCTCATATTCTTTTTATATCATTTATATTAACTCCTTCATTCTCGTTGGTTGCTATTAATATCACATTGTTTATTTCTGCATCATCTTGAAAATGTTGGATTTTTTTTTTCTGCATCCTAGTTGTTCTTAAGAGTTCCTTTCTTATCTTTTCACTAGCTGTGACAGTGTCTTCTAGATCTGAGATTCTGTCTTCACTTTGGTTCATATGGTTTTGCCAGCTTGGGACTGAGATTTTATTTTCTTGTATATCTCTTTGAAACTTTTTCTTTGAAAATTTTCTTTGAAAATTCTTTCAATTTCTTTGAAATTCAAAGAAAAGAATTTCATCTATTTCTTTCCTATATTGCTCATTCAGGGAATCCATCATTTTTCTATTTTCCTCTAATTTTTTTTTTTTTGTCTTTTTGAGACAGGGTCTCGCTATGCAGTTGAGGCTTGTCCTAAGCTCACTTTTGTAGCCCAGCCTGGTCTCAAACTCGCACCAATCCTCCTGCCTCAGCCTCCCGAGTGCTGGGATTACAGGCGTGAGCCACCACGCCCGGCTTACCTCTAATTTTTTATTAATGTCTTCTTTGTAGCTCTGAAGTCTCTCCTTATAGTTATTCTTTCTCTCTCTAGTTCAGAGATTATTTCTGCTCTGTTCTTCTCTGTATCTTTCTGTAGTTGCTTCCCTACTTTAGATTCTATTAATTTACTGAGGTCTTTTTTGTCTTCAGAGGTTATTTCTGCTCTGGTTTCTTCTATACGTTTCTGTAGTTGTTTTTCCACTTCAGCGTCTATTTTTTCATAGATTTCTTTTTTTACTTTACATGTTATCTCTGATCTGAGGTGCTCTATGTTTCTGCACTTCCCTTTCCACCTTGGCTGCTACTGATTCAGATATTTCATCTGCATGATTCCCATTTTCTTCTATGGTAGCGTTTCCTGTATTTGTTTTGTGTGGTCTCGATATCTGGGACTGGATCTTGCTCCTTCTCTTTATCATTTTTATAGCAGTGATCTCTGTACCTTGGTGAACTTGTACAGTTAGTATCTATGGAAATTTGTGTCTGGATCCACTAAGCTTCTTTACCTCGAGACGTGCCTTGCTGTGAGTCGAAGCTCAGGTGGCTAGCTACGTTGGAGCACTGTGGGTCAGGACAGTGGTCAGCCGTGTGGGGATGGTGGATGGCCATGTGGGAAATACAGGTGTAGTCAGGGTTTGGGCAGTTGTCAAGTTGGGGGATGTATTCAGGCTGAGAGAGTTCTTACCTGGCCGATGTCAGACCTCGTCAGGAAGGTGGGTGCAATCTGAGCTCAGGTTGTTGATGAGTTAGCAAATGGACCAGGGCTGAGTCAGCTGGTTGGCCCAGCCAGGATGGTGGTGGGATCCGGGCTGGAGTTAGGGGGTGACATATCAAGTCTAGGAGCTGGGGCTTGTTCCAGGCACCACGCAGCCAGTGGAAATGGCGTGCACATGTCTGGGGCGGGGTGACAGGTGGAGTCCAGGCGCCGCTTGGCCAGTGGAAGTGGCGGGCATGGGTCTGCCTTCAATGATCTTTTAAATGGGTTGATCATATATCATTATAGTCCTGCATAACTACCATTTTGAGAGCTCGTTATTCATTATCCATGACCATACGGTAACCTATCTTGCCTTCTGGGTTATGCTGTTTGTTTTTTCTATATGCTACATCCTGAGATATTAGAACATTTTGAGTTTGTATAACTGAACAATATATTTCTTTTAGTTTTCAAAGGTATGTTTCCTAAGTATAAAATTCAATGAGGGCAGATTTTTTTTCAGTCCTTGGAATTAATCTACTGTCTTACCCATTTGCTCTTTTTTATTATGGAATAAGATACTATTTAATTTTGCTACTCCATAGCCAATATTTTTATGTATATATTTTAATAATTTTTTTCTTTACAATTATTTTTGGAGAATTTCATTTTTTGTGTATCTTGGTATGATTTTATGCATATTTCTTGTGCAAAAGGTTCATTTCTCTTGGAAATATGGTGCTATAATTTTAATTAAATTTAGAAATTTTAAAACTTTAAATACTTATTACCTACCTCTTTCTACTTTGAGAATTCTAATTAAATGAATATAAATTTCTTGATTTTTTTTTGTCTTTTTGACACAAGGTCTTGCTATGCAGTTGAGGCTGACCTTGAGCTCACTTTTGTAGCCCAGGCTGGTCTCGAACTCACACCAGTCCTCCTGCCTCAGCCTCCCAAGTGCTGGGATTACAGGCGTGAGCCACCATGCCCAGCTAAATTTCTTGATTTTGGCAGAGTGAACTATTATATGACTGATCTGAAAATTCTTTCTTCTTCATTTTTTATTTTAGACAATTTTTATTGTTATATTCATTTAAGTTTGTAAATAATTTATTTATAATGTGCAATCTAATGTTAATCTCATGCTGTGTATTCATTTCAGAATTATTTCTCTAAAATTCACTTTGTATACATCTTATGTCTTTCACATTTCAGTATTTATCTGCTATGTGTAATATGCTATATAATTATTAATCTCCAATAAAGTTAATGAAAAAAGAGGACAGAAAAATGAAAAAATAAAAATAAAAAAGAAATAACTTACATTCACACAAAAACTCATATGTGAACATTCATAGCACTATAAACCATAATAACAAAAAGTTAATTAAGTCTGATACATAAGAGAACTTCTCTTCGAGATTCGTAGATTACCTTATGATAGTGGCTAGGAGTGAGATAACCTTAAAAGATGGTGGCAAGGGGAGTGTGTGGGCTAGACCTAAACACACTCAAAAGTTTAAATTAAGGTTGGTAAGGACACAGGGTCCTGAATTTTGTGCCAAAAAGCCATGCCCTGTGGTGTGGCTTTCAAAGGTGCCTGGGACTGAAACTCTTGGCATCAAGTCCAGCAGTCTACTTTATCACCTCTCCCCCTGCCTACTTTCTACTCAATTGGGTAGTGGCCGGTTTGAATGAATGGCCAATTTTGATGAGGCAAAATGTCTGAGGAAAAGGTCTGTGAATATATAGCTCAGCAGCACAAGTGCCTGTCTCGCAAGGGCAAGAGCCTGAGTTCAATGCCCAGTATGGAAGAAGAAAGAAAGAAAGAAAGCTCTTAGTGATAATCTAGTGCTCTAGAGACAAGATTCCTGGGACAAAGTCTATGTTCACCACATTCACATATGTAATAAAAGCAGCATCACTGTGTTCTCCATTCTAATACATACTGCAGATAAGAGGTTCTTCCTCCCCAACAGGATGTCCAGAAGGCATCCTAGCTGAGGTGGAATAACTCACTGGCCCATCTTGCCAGACAGCCAGTCTATTTATTGGAGTGCATGCACACAGCCTCCCTCAGTATTCAGCACCTACCTAAATAGACCTCTTACTCAGTGCCTATTGAGGCATAAGAAAGTACAGACAGTCTGGCTGCCACCAGCTCTTGGGCCTACAGGACAGCTGAGTGGTAGATAGTGTGTACAAAGAACATGAAATATGTCCTGGGAGTCCACTGAATTCCAGGATCATAGTTGGCATCCCCAACTCAGACTGAGTCAACTCTTTTTCTGTTGTGCACACAAATGCAACATAACAGCCACCAGAGCATATGCCCATCTGTGGAGAACATAGGGGTTGCGTCACTCACAGCCAGTTTGCAAAAGAGAATTAACCAAATTCCTGGATGCTTTGGCATAAAGGTTAAAAAGAAATTGCAGCTTCTTTGTTTCCTTGCAGAACCTCCAACACTACTCACTGAGAGCTGGGAATTCTAGTTATACCCAAAGAAGAACAGCAAGGTCTGTGAATTCCAGCAGGTGGGTACAAACAATCAAAGGAAATTGTAAGCATCAGAAAGTGAACACCAAGTTACACTAGTAATCTGCCATCTCCCAGGCTTTTTCCCAAAAGGGTTACAAATGAATCACATATACATTCTCTTAGAGTGTATAAACTGAGTTCCTAGCAGCTGCATTCTGAAATTTGGGTGGTTATCATTGGATTGTCCCTTAATTACATTTTATCTACGCAAAGGGAAAGTAGGACTCATACTCTTAATCCTAGCATCACAACACAAATCACCTCAGTCTCACATCCTTTATCCTAGCAATACACACCCCATATCCAGCCACTTCTGAAAAGCCTTGACTATGACCACATGAAGCTCTGAAGAGACATCTAGATATAAGCCATAACATATTATTTAATTTGGTTTGGCATTTTTTGGTTGTTGTATTAGGATTTGTTCATTTGTTTGTTTTGTTTTTGTTTTTATGTATTTTTCTTCTGTTTGTTTTGACATAGCTGTCATCTACAGTCTCTCTCTCCCTTTGAAAGATTAAATAAGATTGATAAGCTCCTAGCTAACCTCATCAAAAAGAGGAAAGAAAGTACTCAAATCCAAGCAATAACGAATGAAAAGGGTGAAATTACTACAGACCCAGCAGAGATACAGAGAATCATAAATAGTTACTTTGAGAATCTCTACTCTCACAGAATTGAAGCCACAGATGAAATGGACAGATTCCTAGAAAAGTACAAATTACCAACACTGAATCAAGAAGATATTAAAATTCTTAACAACCCAATAGCAGCCAATGAAATACAAAATGTAATAAAAAGCCTACCGACAAAGAAAAGTCCGGGACCCAATGGATTCACCTCTGAATTCTACAAGAAATTTAGAGAAGACATAACCCCAATACTCCTCAAACTCTTCAGTGAGATTGAAAAAGAAGCAATCCTTCCAAAATCATTCCTAGAGGCAAGTATCACACTGATACCAAAACC
>PVJA010057546.1:0-10261 GCA_004027025.1 Myocastor coypus
CCTAGTTTCTACTTCCTATTTCAGACCCGGATGGATGCTACGAATTTCCAACTTACAAATTGAAAGTGTTGCTTTCTCCCTCAATACTACTATTTTTCACTCTTTGCCTTATGATAACCACAATGACTTTTTATTTCCACACTTCATATGTAGATTGCATTGGATCTCTCTTCCAAATAAAGTCTTTATTTGTAACTTGTGACTGTGATGATCCTAGTCAAAGCCACCATCACCGTTAGACCAGAGGAGTGCCCCGGCCTAATGCTGTGTCTCATGGAATTTGCTGTTGCTATGTCTACATGTTCAGAAAGCGCCAAAATTATTTATCTAAATACCTGAAGTCAGGTAGTGACATAATTTTCTCTTTGCAAATAACTCCATCTCACTAAAATTGAAGCCCAGATTTATAATGGATACCTTCCATACCCAGGGTTTCTCCCTTTCTCTTTCCCCTTTTACTTCCCCTGTACCTGTCACACTGGCCTCCAGGTAAGGCATAGTCTTAATTTACAGCATTGCATTTCCCTCTTTTCTTTCCTTCCTTCTTTTACTTCTTCTTTCTTTTTTACTCACCGTTTCTTTCTAGTTTAATATTATTAAACACTTTATTATGGAAATTAACAGGAAAATCAGTTATAATTAAATGTGATTAAGATGTATGATAATTTTCAAAAGCAATTATATAGAATATGTAAAAAATAAGCTTCTACTGCACAGGGGATGGAGGAGCAGGCCAGGGCATTCTATAAACAATTACAATGATAAATGTCCTTATAAAGAAATTATGATTAAGTTGTAACTTATGGCATGAGATGGAAAAGGAGAATAATTTTGATAAGGACAGAAATAACTACTTCGTGCTGAGACAAAGGACAAAACCTTATAAGAACAATAAGTATTTTCAGCTACCATTGAATCCAAGTTTATGAGATTACTCTCTAACAGTAAGGATCAACATGTATTAAAAGAATAAAATTTGCCCTTCAAAACACAAATGCTTCATTCAGATAAGGAAATAAACTTTTCAAGATATGTAGCCAAAATCATGAACACGTCCCATTCAGGAAGTAAAGTCAAAATCCACATATAAACACAGATTTTTTTCTGTTTCCCACAAGAGAAAGGACACCCCATATAAGATTAATACACCATGTACTAAAATGAACATCTATTAATCTGTACATGGTAACATGGCTGGTGTTCCATCAAAGGACTACAAATAACGAAAATACAACTTCAGATCTGTCAACTTTAACTGTCATAATGCTTATTTTGATGATAATGAATTAGAGTATCTACTGATGAATTGCAGGCAAATATAAAGCATTTTAGTGTGTACAATAAAGAATATATAAAAGAAAAATTATATATATATATACATATATATATATATATAGCCCATTGTTATTATTTTTTTAATTTTTTTTCTTGTTTCAGAACTTTTTGTTTATTTATTTATTTTAATGGCAGGCTCAGCCTGACCTGGGAGCAGGGCTGGCAGAGCATGTGGTGCCGGGGATTGAATCGCGGGTCCTGCAGCCGCCTAAGCTTTCCTGTAAGCAGGCGCTTTACACCACTGAGCCATCTTGCTGGGCCCCCAATTATTATTATTATATGCAAAAATGTATGCATTGTTATTATATGCAATAATAGTGGTGACATTTTTCTCATCTTTTATAAATTATGTTCCTTTTATTCCTGCAATGTGGGAGTAGAATCTAGGGTCTCACTCACAGCAGGCAGCCATCTTTCCCTGCATCATAGCACTGAGCATTTTTCCTTTTTCTTTTATCTCTGTTCTTTTGTTCACAGTAGTGCATGCATTTGTTTAGCTTTTGGATTTTTTTTAAATAGAGATGTGCCAAAAGCCACGCTGCTAAATTCTCCTGCTGTTATATTAGCCATGACTGAGCTAAAATCTCATCCTATTGCCAATAAATTAAGTGCAGCAAGAGTTACTTAACCTTATACAAAGCATGTTTTATTTATGGGCTAAAGCAATACCTATTTTCCCTGAGTTGTGTGGTCGCAAATTGAACATACAAATGGAAACTCTCACCAGAAAGGAAGACAGGGTCATAGATATTGTCTTAGTCACCTCTCTAAGAGCTAAGAACAATATAGGAAAACAGTAATATAAAGGAATTTGTTTTTTTGCTTACATTTCTACAGATTTTATAGCTGTCTGCTGCCTCTACAACAGGACTGCATGGCTGAGGGGCACAATGGTGGAAAGTTACCCATAGCCTGGCAAATAGGACAACACAGGAGCACCAGGGTTGAAACTTCCGGGTCATGCTCATGGTGGCAAACCTATTCCCACCAAGCCACACCTTGCAACAGCAAGTTGACTAGAAACCCCATAGCCACATCACCCTCACAGCGTCAGGTTCACATTTTCCCCTATGTGTATCCATCAGTACTTAAAGTCAAATATTATAAATGAGTTGTGAATTAAACTCATCTAGAGATGGAGGGATTGGGAGGGTGGGAAGAAGATTGAAAAAAAGAAAAGAATTAAAATGTACAATATGTGTGTGTGTGTGTGCCTCAGTGAATGCCATCATGTAGTGCAAACATATACTAATAAATGAGAGTAAAGTATGAATATAACAAATTAATATCTAATGTTTTAAAATAATTTAAAATAATGTCTTGACTTAAGGATGCACTGTCACCTCTCTGTTACAATTAGGCAAAATAAGCTAACCATTTCTAAGTAGGTATTTGAGGAAGTGCTCAGTAAATTGTCATTGAACTAAACAAGAAAGAAATCTTTCAGAAATTTACCACAATATTTGCCCAAGTAAAAGGACTTTGCTGGTGTCACTCATTTTAAGAGAAACAATCTGAAGGAGCAGCAGTAGCATTCTAAGTTAGGAAAAAATATGGAGGCCTGTGAACACTTTCCAGTCTGTACCCGACAATGTGTGGAACAGTTTGAAGCGGGTCTGAGGAAATACGATACCTCGTTCCTGTACAAGTTCTAGCAATTAACCTTGCATATCTTTTGGAGTTGAAATACCTTAACAATTCCCAAGCCAATAAAAAGAGACACATTATAAAATTATATCTCTAAGTCAGAGATGATCATTTCTGGTATCTCGTTGATACCTCTGCTTAGCGGGACATTCTTACTGCTTTTCATTCAAATCCATGCTTTCTGCAGGGAATTATTAAAGAAAACTTCTTTTCATATAGAATTTTGTTCTTGCAACTCTTGACTTTGCTTCTCTAACATATAGTTTGATAATATGATACAATACATTTGATAAAACTGCAAAACAACAATTACATAGTGATGTTTTCTGATCAATATTTTTGCGTTGCAAAAGGAACTGTTTTGTGTCTGTCTTTTTTGTTTTGCTTTATGTGGTACTGTTTTCTTTTGAGACAGTTTAAAAAAATCAATAATCACAAATCATGGTGTTAGACACACTTTAAATTCTATTTCTGTAGTCATGAGAAAATAAGTCATTACATGCCCATTTTCTTCATTTAAAAGTGTCTAATAATATATGAATGGTTTTAGAAGGTTGATACCCATTGCCAGAATGTACTATATGCTCAAGGAATAGTAGCTATTTGTTTTTTGTTAATGATATCTTGAAAAGGGAAAGAACTGTTAATTAAATCCAGTGGATACTTTGCAGACTTACTTTCGCTCTTCCTATCACATGTAAATTTGCACAGTTACTTTGTGTTGATTTTCCAGATTATAACATGAGCTCCTCCAACTGAACTGGTTTTTATTATAGCAAATCAATTGCATGGGCAAATTCAGAACCTCTCTGTCTAATCTCTAAATCTATGCTGCTACTTGAAAATAAACCTTTTTTATAATAGGATTACACTTAAAAGTTTAATCAACCTGGCCCCTTGACCATATAGTAATCAAAGAGAAAGAATGGACAAAACAGCCAGTGCTGTTTTTTCTTTAAATGCAACATTTTTCTCTAATCAGTTATAATTAGCATGAAATAATAGATTTCCCCAGTTTTCTAGCCTTTCAAGAGGAATTAATTTTGAGATTGCCCACCTTACTAGCTTCTGACTTGGAGGGTTGAATTCACCAATTAAGTTCACAGCAGATTAATTAGCTAGTAATTTAGGAAGTTAATCATCATTCAATGGTACTTATTAAGTGCTTTCACGCTCACGAACCTATGTTGGAAGATTGGTTTGGGACAATTGAGGTCTCATTTGAAGACAAATTTAAGTGGATTGGACATCCCAGATCCAACTGAAATATACCATTGATGCTGCTTAACTCCTTTTATCATTGCTGAAGGGAAGAGAGTAAATGAAATACAAAAATAATTGTGTAAGAAACACATTATACTACAAATATCAGAGATACCATGGTTTTCAATTAGGACATGATTAAATCATCTTTCACATTCAATTCTCAGCATCTTTTGTACAATCTGTGATTATTTTTTCTTTCTATCTCTCTCAGGAGAAACTTTTGTGACCTGCCTCAACTCACAGATGAAAATTAATTTTGCAATTTCTTCATTGTAGCTAATAGAAGTTTGCTGAAAACACAAAGCCACCGCACAATTTTCCCAAGTCATCAGAAATATCTGCCTTCACTCGCCCAGCTCAAGTGAAGCTTCCTTCACAGCAATAAGAAGTTCTGGGTCAGAAATGATACAAAAAACATTAACCTTTGTATTTATGCAGATTGTTATCAGCTGAAGTTAACTTTAAATGCTCATTTTTATTTAAAGATACATGTGGTATTGATTGCAAGCATGAAAACAAGACATATTTATTTTTCTGTTTGCACTCACACATACAAAGAGACATACAAACGCACACACATGAGGACCTACATACATATCCCACCTCACATTTTCCTTTTTTCCTGGAAACTCTATAGGGATCAGACAAAGATGTTCAGCTTTAAGATCGCTCATGCATCCAGCAGAGTGGCTTCCTTTCCTTTTCGTTTTCCTTTTCCTTTCTTTCTTTCTTTCTTTCTTTCTTTCTTTCTTTCTTTCTTTCTTTTTTTTTTTCTTTCTTTCTTTCTTTTTCTTTTCTACTTAGGAGGCTATCTCTAACAATTGCTCTTATACATAGACAATTCTAAAAAAATGTCACCCAGAACTGCTTGGTTTGTAACCTAGAGCCACATTCATTTTTTTTAAATGTTTAAAGACAGTATGAAACAGAAGAAAATTTACAAATGATACAGTGTTTCAGCAAGCAAAATAATATCAATTTGAAAGTATTGTTCAGATTACCAGGTACATGTGTACAAAACTGGAAGAAGAAAAAAAAAATAGAGGGAGAGAGAAAAAAGTGATAAGAAATTAAGAAAAGAAAGCAAGAAAAGAAATTAAGAGAAGAAAAAGTGGAAAAAATTGAAAATAAAGACTAAAAAAAACCAAACAAACAGAGCATCTACTGCTCTTTTCCATAGACCAGCAGAAATTCACAGTACAGTTATCCGAATCCCCCAGCTTGCACACACAGTTACATCTCTCTCCCCTACTCCCTCTCTTGTGCTTCTCCTCATCTCAGTAATCCCTCCTTCTGAACAGATTTGTTCCATTTTCACAGTGTCTATTATAACCTTGAGATTTTTTTTTTCTTTCAGATTCTTGCATTCAGGCAACAATATGATGTCTGCACATGCGTTTCTGGTTTATTTCACTTAAGCGTATGGTCTCTAGTTCTATTTGAGGCTTTTGTCAGTAAATGGATGCAACCAGAGATTGCGTTTTCTTTACTCAACCTCACTGCCCTAGCAGGCAGTGCAAACACTGATCCCTTGCATCAGGTGAGTGCTCAACCACGGAGGAGCAGGCTCAGCTCTGCATTTAATCTCATGTCTCCCTTTCTTCCTGCATAAAATAACTGACAGAGAATTTTGCTTCTTTGAGCCATTCCACAAGACAACCTCAGAACGAATGACTTCGGATATAATCTCCTAGCTAAATTCAGTGAGATTCTTCGGAGTATACTGTGAGACTTTCCACAACCTGACTCCTTCCTAGAACATGGAGAGAACACTCAGTCAAGATGACATTCGGTGCGTTCTTATCAGCGAGAGGACACTCTGATGAGTGACACGTGTTGGCCACTGATGCTCTATACTTCACACAAATCTACTACAGTTGACAAATGTTTTAAATCATTTACTCTTGCTCAATACATCTTATAATCATTAAAAATGTCAATACACTAAGATAAGATATGGTGCAGGCTTTTCTGTTCATACACAGAACAGAAAACTTCACTGATTTTTAATTTCTCTAAAACTGAGTGTGCTTCTGTATATTTCATTCTGTGAGGAAAGAGGACTCCTGTGATAATCTGGGTGAATTCTTGTTTTGAGACACTTGTTAGCATGACAGGACAAAAGATATGCTCAATGTATGAGTTATCATAATTTCTAAAAATATAAAATTAGAAACATGTTATGCTTAGCATTTATCTATTGTAGACCACATGTTTGTGTCCCATAAAATTTGTATATTTGAAAACTAAGCCAAGATGATGAAAGTTTAGCCTTTGGGAAAGAATTACATTTAGATAAAGTAACAAAGGAGAAGCCCTAAGGTAGGACTAAAATCTTATAAAAGGAAGCATAACTCTTGTCACTGTGTAATGATACATCTCAAAGACCATAAGCCAATCCACAACCTCACATGAACCTGATCATGTTACCACCTGATCTAGGATTTATTTATTTTTAAATCTTTTATTCATTCTTTTATTTGGTACAGGGTCTCACTATGCAGCTCAGATCGAAGGAAATCCTTTTGTCTCAGCCTCCCCAGTGCTAGGATTACAGTCGTGCACCACCATGCTCAGAATCAGGGCCTGGCCATGGCATATCTGATAACTTCAAGGGCAGGCATGGCATGTAGTATTAGGGATTGAACCTGGGTCTTTGCACATGCCAAAAAGTGCTTTGACTGCTAAACTATCACCCCAGCCCTGATCTAGAATTTAGGGTCTCCAAAAATATAAGAAATGCACATATGTTTTAAATTGCATAATCTGTGGTACTCTGTCAAAGCAGCTAAAACTGAGACATCATTTTTCTTTTTAAAGGGGGATCAAGATTATTAATATAACAATGTATTTAACTAGCCAATTCCCAAAGCTACATTTAGCGAATCTGAGCTAATGGGTAATGGTTTCAAGGGACCTGCTATGAAACAGCAAAACTCCGTGTCTCTGCCAGCGATGCTGAGTAACTCAGGGCTGCATCGGTGTGCAATTGGCCAACAACTATGCTTTCCTACCATTAAATACCTATCTCCCACCGGCAGCCCATTCGTGAAAATGTTTCCCTTTTAGTTGTTGACCTTGATGTTCGTCTTAACCTGATTTCGTCAGTATCTAAACACCCAGGAAAGTCAAGGGAAGGGAAAGGTTGAATGAATGCATTTTGTGATCCACCTGTAGCCCAGCCCATAGAGATGCCCTGGGGGTCTGCACTCCTGGTCTCTGCACATTTATTTAAGAGTTAGACTGGAACTGAGAATTGTTTCAGTGTCAGCTGCCGGGATCATCTCTGACCCTCCTCCCCAACAGCAGTGCACACATGGAGCTACACCACGAATACAGTTTTTGACAGCTTACCATGAATTAGACTTCTCTGTTGCAGTCACCTCTGAAAACAACTCAGGCATAAGTTAAAACAGCTCTGTTTTCATGTTCAGGAAAAATTGTGCTTTATTTTGAAACATTCAAAGGTTTATGGGACTGGTCAGATAGCGCCGCGGACTGAAGCGCCTGCTTAGGCAGCTGTAGTGATCAGCGTTGGATCCCGGGTGTGCAGCGCCAGTGCTAGCCCCACCCCCAGGGCAGGCTGAGCCAATGAATGAGACTGGCTGTGGCGGCAGGTGCTTGTAATCCCAGCACTTTGGAGGCTAAAAATAGGAACATCAGTACCAGTGTGATCTGTGTAATGAGACCCTGAGGCTTATGATGGTGATGTTATAACATCTTTAAAGTCACATAAATTTTCCATATTTTCTCCAAAGAAGGAATAACTACCTGAAGGCACAAGCTGTATGACATTCAATTAGTGATTAACATAAGACATCAGGACAACTGCAAGTGTCAAAGCTTTACCCACCAAAAGATGAAATATTGTTGCTCAACCCTACTAAGTAACAAAATAAATATTCCAATTTTTTAATTCAGTAGAAAAAAAATTAAGCCTCTGCTTGAGGTATGTACTGTGAAAATATCTCCATTAGAAATGTACTGTACATCAGAATTATTTTCTGAAAAATGAAGAGATGTCAGATAGACTCATTTCTTTCTCCCATTGCCCAAGAAAAATAAGAAATTGTCTTAGCAAGAGTAAAATTAGTACACAAAAACACATCTACATTAAGCTTTTGCAAGGACTTATGAATGGGTTGAAAGAAAATTTTAAATTACAGGTAGTTCAAGCCAGGCGTGGTGGCTCACGCCTGTAATCCCAGCACTCGGGAGGCTGAGGCAGGAGGATTGGTGCAAGTTCGAGACCAGCCTGGGCTACAAAAGTGAGCTCAGGACCAGCCTCAACTGCATAGCGAGACCCTGTCTCAAAAAGACAAAAAAAAATTATAGATAGTTCAGAGACAGTTCACCATCCTTGGAAAATGTCCTCATTGTCCTGACTTCACTGGTCATTGCCTTTCCAGGGGAACGCAGAAGCTCCTTAACCTGATTAATCCCATTGGTCTGGCTTGGTTTTGTTCCAGGTCTTTTGTGATTTTTTTCCTTTTACTGCTGTTCCCCAAAGCATCCTCCTCTTGTATTCTTTTAATGGTTCCAGAGTTGGTGTTTTTACCATTTAGGCCACCGATTCATTTGAAATTGATTTTTGTATATGGCGAGAGCTCAGGGTCTAGTGCCGTACTTCTGTGAGGCTGTACACAGTTTGCCCAGCTCTCTTCACTGGAAATTATTCCTTCTTTCTAATCTCTCTGTCAAAAGTCAGTTAGTTTTTCTCTTAGTCAGCTTTGAGTTAACTTGACAAAATTGAGGCACAGGAAAAATATACTTGGGTTAATTATTTAACTCCTTTTTAGTTCTTGCTCTATGACTATTGCTTTGGGTCTGTAGTAAGAATATATGGTAGAGAAAACTGATGACCTCAAGACAACAGGAGAGAGAGCGAGGGAAGGAGAAAGAGAGAGAGAGAGAGAGAGAGACAGAGACAGAAAGACAGAGAGAGACAGAGAGAGAGACAGACAGAGACAGAGAGACAGAGAGACAGGGACAGTGACAGAGACTGGGTTTCTCAATATCATCTTCAATGACACACCCAAATCTCACCTAATTTCTTTCTGTTAAGCTCTGTCTGCTAAAAGTTCCACTAACTCCCAAATAGTGTCACAGTCAAGGAATTGAGCTCTGAACACATGGGTGTTCGGGGGACATTGCAGTTCCAAACTGTTGTAACTTTGATTATATGAATTCATTTCTGGATTTTCATTCTGTTTCACTGAATTGTTTGGGAATTCAGTATGTCCGTTATCATATTATTGGTAATTATCGTATTATTGTCATACTCATGCTACTCATTATAATACATGTTTAAGACGTTTTACCATTATTGCTACCCTGTCAGCTGTTTTAACCCATACATTACTATGTTATTTGCTATAACTGATACATATCTAAAACATTGTCAATTAAATTTTTAAAAATCTTTTTTACTGGGGCCCGGCAGGATGGTTCAGTGGCCTAAAGCGCCTGCTTTGGAAAGCTTGGGCGGCTGCAGGGACTGCGGTTGGATCCCGGGCACCACATGCTGCGCCAGCCCTGCCCTGGGGGGTGGGCTGAGCCAGCCATGAAAATGAGTGAATAAACAAAGGTTCTGAAACAAGAAAAAAAAAAATCTTTTTTACTTCGAATAAGAAATAACAATGTGACAGCTTCAAAACTCGTTAGTAGTACATTTCCAATAATCGATATAATGCATATTGTTGTCGTCGTAGTAGTTGTACAGAGCACAGTGTGTAGACATGATAATTTTTCTAATCACTATTGGTAAAAATATATATATTCTTCTTCTCTGAATGCCTTACAAGAAAATTTGTGGTTTTGTTCCTTTCATTTTTTTTATTTTTAAAAAGAGCCGGGCGTGGTGGCGCATGCCTGTAATCCCAGCACTTGGGAGGCTGAGGCAGGAGGATCGATGCGAGTTCGAGACCAGCCTGGGCTACAAAAGTGAGCTCAAGGCCAGCCTCAACTGCATAGCGAGACCCTGTCTCCAAAAGACAAAAAAAAAAAAAAAAAA
>PVJA010057547.1:0-10401 GCA_004027025.1 Myocastor coypus
CCACAGGCCACACCTATAATTCCCAGCAGTACTCAGACCGATAATCTTAGCAGTACTAAAACATATAATTCCAGTAACTCATGAGTCAAATCTCAATCTATAGAAGTCCCTGTCCCATGATTGCATGAGGCTTTGAGGGGACAACTAGACACAAACCATAACAAACTCCAAATGCACAAGAAAAAGCATCAGTGGAAATTAACCAGGCCAGCCAAATAGCTCAGTGGATTAAAGTGCCTGCTTAGGCAGACACGGGCTGAGGTTTGATCCTCTGCCTGCCGTGATGGCCCTGCCCATGGGGTGCGTTGAGATGGCAATTGAGGTGCACACCTGTAATCCCAGCTCTTGGGAGGCTGAACACAGGTGGGTCACTGTGAGTCCGATCTACCTAGTGAGACCTGTAGACCCTGTCCTAAAATGAATGGAAGAAAGAAAGAAAGAAAGAAGTAATCAACAAATGGGACTGTCAAATTTAAAAACTTACATAGTAAATAACTTGATATAGTGAGGATACAACCTGAAAAGTGGGAAAAAATTTTGGTTGATGGCTCAGTGAAGATATGGAGAATGGCAAATGCAAATCTGCAGTGAGGACCAGCGAGTTTTGGAGCCAGGAGAGCAGATGATACAGGCAAAACCCAAAGGCCCTGGGCTAGCGATTGTCCTCCCACCCAGGAAGCCAGTCTTTGCCCTGTGCAGGCTGTCAGGCTGAGGTGAGGCCTGGTCACAACCTGGGAGGTGTCTGTGTACTTGGGGTTTATCACATCAGTTTTAAACCTTTGGAATTTTATAGGAAAACTAGAGATTTTCTGGGTTATTAGCTTTAATGAGTGAGCTCTCCAAGATACTCGTTTTGAATAGACTGTGGCCTCTTTTTCCCACAGAAGCAATAAAAGCCTCTTTAGTTTCTTTGATACCATCAGGAAGGTCTCACCAGGTGTCTTGGGGTCATGGACTGCACAGGATGCAGAGGCCCGCTTGGCTGCTTATTAGCTTGCTGGCTCCCCAGTTGGTGTGCCGCTTCTGAGACCAGTAGGGACCTCTTTGAGCCAGCCAGCTGTAGTCAGACCATCGCAGGCTGGCTTCCTTGCTTGGGTTAACCCGGGCATAGCTGCTGCAGCTCTCCCTGGCATCTTCTGCTTTGCTATGGGGCTGGTGGCTTTGTTTCCTGGCAAGTGTCATCCTGAATCCTGGCAGTGCCTTTTGCTCCGTGTTTGGAAGTGACAGTTTCTAAAGCCTTGGCGCATGGGTAGGTATCTTATGTGGCCTTGGAAACCTGCATCTTCATATTAGTAGATCTCACTGAGGCATCGCTTAGCCAAAAGCCTAAAGGTGTCTGCTGCAGTGCCAGGTTTCCACCCACAGTGTGGACAGAGCTCCACAGCACCCGCCCCAGGGCCGAAGGCTGAAGCTTGTCTTACGTGCTGCTCTGATTCTGTCTGGAAATTCACGTGTGAATTACAATCTCTTTTCTCTGGAGGTTGATTGGGCCTTTTGTGTCCCGGGCTTTACAAGCCCAGTGTTGCTTCCTCCCCTCCCTCCCCTCTGCCTTGTTCTTTTCCAGCCTCTGGGGAAAAACCCCTCCGTCCTCGGGCAGCCCCAGAGCACTGCTCCCATTGATAACACTGCCCAGTGGTCTTGCAGTCGCCGGGCTCAGGGTCTTCACTCTGCAGTGAAGATCACCATGTGCTGTATGTTCATCTTTTGTGAAGGCTGGATCCAGAAGTTTTCCCCTGCTTGGTTTTTTTTTTTTTCCTTCCAGAGAAAGCATTTTTAGAATGATAAACAGAAAAAAATAGATGAGATGGAATAATTAAAAAAAGAAGATAAATTGATCTATGGATACATAGATATCTTTTGGGGGAAAATAACGATATTCAAGGAGCTTTCTTTAGTTTAGTTAGCTATTTTAGATAATTATTAATATAGAGATATTCAAGTAGGAAAAGCCATGTTCCTTTTTAAGAAATAGGTTTTATACTATATTTGTTTAAAATCTTCTGTTAATACTAAACTTCTTAAGATTGTCAACCTGCTAATGTAAACTTCAGAACTCTATACACTTTAATACATGACATTATTTAATAGTATGGGTTGCAAATATAGAAATTACTTAATTTCTTAATACTTATAGAAAATTACCACCTACATGAAATCCTGTACATATTGCCATTGAATCAGTTTGAATCCAATGAGGAGAAAGAAACCATGCAGCAGATTAAATGGGGCAGAAGTTAATATATCATTAAACTCTAGGAAGTATGTGACTGTAAGATATAAGGAAATTCTGTGTGGTTTGTTAGGGCCCTAGGAGAATACCCTGGCAAGGACAAGCCTGGAAGGAGGTTCCTTCCCCAGGGCTGGGGTTCACACCTCAAGGGACAAAGTGTCATTCAGCCCACAGGATAGCAGAGAAAATTGTCATTGTGCCAGTCTGTCCTGTTTCCTAGCTGCTTGGCAAACAGGAAGCAGCCCATGGGGTGAAGACAGGCTCAGTCCCAGGCTGCAGGCCAGGCAGCTCAGGGGACTGGGCAGAGCCATCGGAGTTAGCCACGGAACTAGTTCTACATGGAGAGGGCCGGGTGTAGGTTGTCACTAGGCCTGGCCTACACCTAAGGTTGCATGTTCTGGGTGCATGGCTGCCGTAGAAGACCCCAGACCCCTCACACACACAGCAGCCTTCTGGCCAGACACCGCCGCCCGCATTCCCTCCACCAGTCTCTATGAAATAGCACAAAGGAAACGTGCTGCTCATAGGGATTCTGCCCATGTGGCGGGGCGCGCCTGCTGTGCAAGGCAGTTTGGAGCCAACAGACCATACATTGACAACTCATCAGTTCATAGTGTCACCCTACTCTGATCCTTTTTTCCCTTTTTACTGTTGCATGAATTTTACACCCTGACAACTGTGATGAAGTAATCTGAGGACAAAGGTTCGTGTTGAATCTTGGTGTTATTATCTAAGCCTCCTTGTCCCCATCAGCAATAGTTAAGTAGATAGTGAAATAGAGACACCATCCTAGCTGCTCTGTTTTGAATTTGTTGGTTTTTAACCCCCAACTACAGTGCTACTAGTTCTGGGATAGGCTGACCAAAGTACAGGTCCAAGAGAAATGAGGATTAATTACTATAGCTGATTAAAAAAGAAAACCATAAGTATGTTTTTATTATATTGCAACTCTAATTCATGTACATAAATGTTAAAAATTTGGTTTAAGGCTACATCTCGATATTTAAAATGCATTTCGTTACGATCATGACTGATTATTTAAAAATGCCATCCGGGGTGCTGCATTAGCTCGCATCACCTTGAAAATGAGGCTGTTAAATAATGAATGAGCAAGCATGCTACCTACAGCCACCCTTAACAAAGTTACAATCTTAAAATTCCATAAAACTTCTGAGTTCCTGCTGTGAGTTCTTAGAGCACAGACACGTTAAGGGCTTTGTGATCTTACTTTTCTTGGATCAAATTGTAGTTAGCTTTTTTTTTTTTTTTTAAATGTATTTGGTACAGGGTCTTACTATGTATCCTCCTGTCTCAGGCTCCCCAGCACTGGGATTACAGGCGTGTACCACCCCCACCACGCCTGGTCTTAGTGGCCCAGGGTTGGGCCCAGCGCAGCATGTGGTGCCCACGACCAAACCCCAGTCCCTGAGCTTGGCCAAGCAGGCACTTAGTCTGCTGAGCTCTCTTGCCAGCCCTATATTTGGCTTCATTTCCTTCTGATTTCTGAACTCTTCATCCCCAGGTCAATTACGTCTGACTGACGTCTTTCACACTTTCCCTTCCTCTGCCAGCAACATCTGTCCACTGAGTGAGCAGCTGCTAAAGTTTCGAGATCTGCAGGACTGTGCAGCGTGTCTGGGGTGGGGGTGAAGGGGAGCCATGCCACAGCCATGTTGCTGTCACCCCAGAGGGATTTCTTTGTTCCCAAATAAAATTTTCTGACTTCAGTTTTAGAAATTGGTTTCCCAGTCTCGCTAATCAGACCATAGTGATTTTTCAGAGAAGGGCAGGAGACTGAAGTGGTCTCATGAAATGGGCAAAAAGGTCAAGGCTTATTATAATCTTTAAAAAACCAAAGATAATGCCTTTCATTTTTATTATTCCTAACAACAGTCACCAGGCTCTCTCTGCGTGTCTGACGGCTCCTGTAGTGAGGGGCCCTGGTGCACTTCCCACTTTCTCCTCTTTCCCCTTTGCGTTTCTGCTTGCTGCACTGCAGACTGCAGACCCTTGCTACGTTCTGCATGGGTTTCTTTGTGCCCTGTCAGCAGCCATCCTGGTTCTGAACATACGCTTTTCACGCTCCCTGCGCTCGTTCCTCTCCAGTTACCATGTTCCACTAGCTCCGCAGAAGAGCAGCAGGTCGGTGAGCGGCACTTTCCAGCTCACATGGAAAGGAGCAGGAACGGTCACTAAATGAAGCCCTTATTTGGCCACCTCACAGGAAGAGAACCCTAAGAGGGTACCGATCCATGTGGCCTATGGTGGCTGAGGTTCTCAGGTTGGTTCTGCATTCTCCGGCCCTACAAAGGGCCTTTCGGTCTCTCAGAACAGGAATGGCCATGTGCACAGGCTCATGGGATGAGGTGTTGCGGGTGTTTCCCATCTCTGTCTCCCCATCCTGATCTGCCGCTTGCTGCCTACAGTGCTTTACTGTGGCGTCCACACCCGGCTCCTTGACTGTGTGTCCCACGCCACCCACTTCAGTCTCACAAACTGTGTACCTCCATTGCTTTCTTGTGGTCAGTTAAGTCCCCAGTGCAGATGGATGACGTCCCATTTTGGCAGCTGGCTTGGAGCAGTTCTGCCTCCTGCTGTACTGCCCACAGCTCCTGACAGAGCCACGCCAAACCCCACGCCGCAGCTGGACCCCTGTTCTGCTGCCTGCTGAGTACCCTTGGTGCATGCATTCCTATAGTTTACTCACCTTGCATGTTTGTTTGTTTTTGTTTTTTTTTTTTTAAATTTTCTCTCTGGCTTTGAAAGCAGGAATACATATTACCCTTCATTTCCCCATGGCATCTGGGTAGTAGTATAAACAGGGTAGATATTCAATAACTATTTATGAAATGAGTAGATAATCCACGCTTCTGATGCTCTGCTTCATATTGATAGTGTCCCATCACTCTGAAGAACTTACACAGTTCTGGAAGGAAAAACCTAGGATCTTGCTTAAATTTCCAATGGAGACATCAAGATATGGGAATACATGTATTCTCAGCTTGAAGTACAGAAATATTGGTACATTGACTACCAGTGGGATAAGGGGAAAAGAGCACAGAAATATCAGAATAAATACTAGGCCCCTTTCCTTTTTAGTTTGTGACATACCGAGAGTGCACATTGTATGAATTGTAAAATAAGAATATGTAACATTTCTTTCAAAATACTGAATGCTTTTGGGAATAAAAAATATATATAACTATGATTCACATTATGAAATCAAAGAACAAAACTGTGTGTTTACCTCAGGCTATGCTTCCTTTTCTCAGATGGGCCTTTCTAATTATTTTCAGATAAGCCAATATTTAGCTTACCTGGGATCCCTGAGAACAGTGCATTTCACCTGTCAAGGGGACGCATGTTTAAAGCAGTGAAAGCATCTGCAAAAGCATAAAGCTTCCTTCCTTCCTTCCTTCCTTCCTTCCTTCCTTCCTTCCTTCATGAAGGATCTTTTTTTAAGAATCAAAATGTACAACTGGTTTTTAAAGTCCTAAGGTTTCTTTCTTTTTTTATGTATTTGGTACAGGGTCTCACTACGTGGCTCAGACTCATAGTGATCCTCCTGTTTTCAGCCTCCCCAGCACTGAGATTACAGGTGTGTACCACCATGCCTGGGCTCAGGGCACCCTGGGGCTGGGCCAGCGTGGCATGGGGACCAGGATCGAAAAGTCTTAAGGTTTCTGTAGGAGCTTAACAGTGTGTGTAAATTCATTTAGTGTACTTTCTACATTTGTTTTTGGGTTTTCTTCTCTTTGTGCTTTATAACTGAAAGAAACATCTTAAATGGATGTAATCATACTGCTACAAATTGAAATCTTGGCTGAATGGCAACAGATGGCACAGGTCATCGGCGTGAGTTAATCAGGCATCGTCTAGACCAGTGGTGGCGACCTACGGCGCATGTGCCTCGGCCAGCTGTCCGTATCGCCGAATGCTCTGAAAGGTTGGCCATCGTTGGCCTAGACCAGTTTATTAATGAGCTAATGCACCCTTCTGAGGAATGAACACACGAGGTGCCCCATTCTGAGCCCTAGAACTGACCCTGCCTTACTGTAGGGGTTTGAGGCTGCAATAAGTGTTTTTTACTTCTTTTCTAACCTAAGGACCAAGATGAGAACATAAATCATCTCGGTGTTATACAATATGCTGTTCCGAAATACCAAAGGAGGGAAAATCAAATATTATGAGTTAAGACTTAGAGTAATGGAAATTACTTTGGTTTAGATGGACTTTTATTTCAGAAACAGCTGAAATTATTCAACCAGTGTCTCCAAAAACAGATGAGATGTTTAAAATTGTTGATTTATTGGTCCCATTTTTTTAGATGTGAACTTAGTGATGTAAAATCAGTTTCATTAATTGGAAAGTGATTTTGACTCCTTTCAAAAAAGTAATAGTAGGGCTAGCAAGATAGCTCAGGAGTCTAAGCGCCTGCTTAGCAAGCATAGGGACCTGGATTTAATCCCCAGCACCACTTGTACCAAGCTGGCCACCACGACTGGGCATGGTGGTACACACCTGTAATCCCAGTGCTGGGGAGGCTGAAAACAGGAGGATCACTACGAGCCTGAGCTGTGTAGGGAGACCCTGTACCAAATATATTTTTTAAAAAGTAATAGTAAATTATTTCATTAGCTGATGTTTTTGTTTAAAAAAATGTTTTAAATTGATACATAGTTTTACATTCATGGACTACAGTGTGATATCTTAATACATAGTAATGGCAGCTGTCACACCTATCATCTGAAACATTTATGGTTTCTTTGTGTGTCTCAAATAGTCATTTAACTGATGTCATTCATGGCTATCTTATTATTCTCTTAAGATTTAGTTATTTCTGCTAACCAGCTACACTGGCTGCAGGGGCTTCAGCAAAGTAGAACCCTTGTGGCAGGAGCACGTGGTGGAGCGAGGCTGAGCTCTTCACGGCACCCTCTGGGCAGCCAAAAGGCAAGGCGAGAGGGAAGCCCAGGGCTCCAGTGTCTCCTTCAGGGCGCCTCAGGGCCCTGGAAGGCTCTGCCTCCTAAAGGGTCTGCCACCTCGCGGTAGCACCATGAGAGCCTTCAGCGCCCAGGCCTTCCTGGGGCATTGTAGGTCTAATCTATAGCCAACTCCAAGATTAAAGTCTAGGACATTTTAAAGAATAAAATGAAAGTCATGAGTAGCTACTCACTGAGAAAATAGCTGAATTTGTGCTTATGTGAATCATTGAAGAAATTGAGGGAAGGAGGAATGGCTGTTGGTGGTTAGAATGCCAATTAATAAATACAGGAATGCTAGACATGGAAAGACTGATGATTCAGACAAGTGCCACTGCAACAATTTTTAAAAACAAGGTCCACCTGTGCTTGCCAAAAATCAGTGAATGGCAGTATGAAGAGAAACAGGGTTTCAGGGTTTCAAAATATCTCTTGCAACACAGTAACTTCAGAATGGAGAAACCCAGGCAAATGCAGCATCAAGCAGGCATCCAAGCTAACCCGGCCCACCTGTGAGGGGAGGCGGCCACTGAGCTGCCTACTGAGGAGGCGCTGAAAGGCGCACTATCCCTTCGGTGGAGCTTCACTCTGCCATTGTTTTAAATAGACATATTTTTAAGAACTGTCATTTCACATGCAATTTTGAGATAGACAGAGTTTCTGCGCACCCTTTAGGAAGTACTCCCACTGGCCAGAAAGTTGCAAAGCAGCAATACAATATGACAGCCAAGTGTTACCATTTGGAGAGCTAGGACGCAGGGTGTTTCCATCACCACAGGAGCCCGTGACATGGCTCTGGGGACAGCCACAGCTCTTTTTTTAAAACTTGTTTCACTTTCATTTGCTGAGTTGTAAGACTCTTCATTTATTCTGCAGCATATGAAGCTTTTTCTACAGTCTGTTAATATAACAAATCATGCCAATTTTTAAAGAAATTTTTAAATAGTGGTAAAAATTTACATAATGTTTACCATCCTAACCATTTGAAAGTGCAATCCGGTGGCCTTAAATCTGTTGTACAGCTGTCACAACAATCTACTTCCACAACTCATCTTGCAAAATTCAAACTTCTAAGGCTAAACAATTTCCCATTTTCTCTTATGCCCATGCCTGGAGTGTACCATTCTACTTTTGGTCTGTATGGATTTGGTTGCTTTTAGCACCTCAAGTAAGTGGAGGCGCCCAGCTGTGACTGGCTTATTTCACTCAGCTCAAAATCTTCAGGATTCATCCATGTTGTTGGAATACGGTTAGGTTCTGCCCTAGCATGGATTGTTATGGTGGTGATCATCCAACATGGCCAATCCCCTTAAAACAAAGGCCTGTGCTCCCAGGACCATCTCACCCTTCTCCAACTCAGCCCAGGGCAAAATTTACTTTCACCCTTCTTGCCACCTCAAGGAAGACCCTCAATCAGCTCCCTCAGATATATCTAAACATCCCCTCCAAACCCACCCCTGGCAAAAGGCCATAAAAGCCTCAGCCTCCCTTTGTCTAATCGAGACAGAGACAGACAGAAAATTCCTCATCCTCCCCGTGTCCTCAAAGAAAATAAAGCCCCTTTCCCTTCTTCCATCTGCCTTTTTCGCTGCTGCGCCCATCACCTGAGAAATACCTATCAGAGTATGTGTTTTTAAGACAGAAATTCATAGGCTTATCTGCTCATCTGTTGACAGACATTTAGGTTGCTTTGAGCTGTTGTAAATAATTCCACTAGAACATGAGCATATAAATACCTCTTTTAGATCCTAGATACATACCCAGAAGTGGAATTTCTGGCCATACAATATCTCGACCCTTATTTTAATCCCACTCCTCTACTTCTCTTTTAGTTTTCAATCTCTTAAAGCTTTAAGTTTCAAAAGTTCTCATCCATTTTTGAGTAGCACAGTCATCTCTGTTGGTCAGAGCGCATCATGGCTACTGAGTTTCCTGGCCAGCTGACCACAACCCCTTTCAGTCTTGCTACACTTAGCTCATTTTATTCTTCGTAAGTGCAGGGTTTTTTTTTTTTTTTTTTTTACTAGCTCAGGCTGCCTTCAGGACGGGTCTGGTAAGGTTGTGGAGCTGGGGATTGAACCTCAGTCGCCTGAGCCTGACTCTGCTCAAGGGGGTGCTTTAAACAACTGAGCTAACCCTCAAGCCCCCTGGAAGATATACTTTCTAGGCTATGTGCACAGGGACCTGGACCTTTCTACCAGGCTTCACCTCCCAACAGCACAACCCATCCTTGGACTTATCCGGCGCCACACAAAAGCACCACCTATGAGTGTGTAAGGTGGCTTTGGCGGACACGTAGAATAAAGCCCTAACTGCACTGTGCAATAGAGAGGTGGATACTGAATTTTACTTATGTGGGCCCTATTCTTTGATCCCATCTGACACAAGCTCCAAGTAAACATATATAGGGGGCGGCACGCTCTGCATAGAGAGGGAGCCTGGAGTGCAGACATAGCCCACCCCCACCCCCACCCTGCATGTCTCCATCAGCTCGGACTGCTCTAGCACAAAGCCAGGATTGATGGCACAACCAGAGAGAGTTTCTCACCGGGTGGAAGCTGGCAAGTCCAACATCAAGGTGCTGGCAGAGTCAGTGGCCAGTGAGGGTACTCGGTGTAGATCCCCGCTGTGGCCTGCACCACTCTCAGTGGTCCTGGGGAAAGATGGTGAGAGGGTGAAGAGATACAGACAAGAGAGGAGCGCTGAGGCTGGGTGCAGCCCTTTCTCCTCATGAGAGAGGAGAAACTAACTGCACAACCAATGTAGGAGCGTTTATACTTTTGACACAGTTAGCAGCACGAGATACAGGGTTGCCTAGTGACTGGAATTGTCTCAGGCAAGGTGTTTTCCTCAGGTCTGTGGAAGCTTGATTGCTTTAGACATTTTGGCCTTGTCTTGACCCCACACATGTGACCATTTTCCAGCTTCAGCCACTCCCTACAAATCCTCCCCTGAAGAGCGGGAGGTCTGCCTTTCTTCTCCTGCTAAAGGCACCAGACCCACTGCAGGAGCTCCCCACTCCTGTCCCATCTACACCTAACTCCCCCTCAGAGCCTCATCACCAAACCCATTGCACTGGGCCATCAACAAGTGAGCTTGGTGGTGACAGGATATTTGTACCATAGCACCACACTCCAGGAATAAAAGCTTTGTAGTGGGGGGGGGGGCAGCGAAAGAAAGAGGTAGAGC
>PVJA010057548.1:0-10409 GCA_004027025.1 Myocastor coypus
AAAAAAAAAAAAAAAAAAAAGCTAAGCATGATGGTGCATGCCTATAATCCTAGCTCTTGGGAGGCTGAAGTAGGAGAAACACTGCAAGTTTGAGACCTGCCTGTGCTACATAGTGAGTTCAAGGCAAGCCTGAATTACATAGTGAGACTTTTTCTCAAAAAACAAAAGAAGGGCTGGCGAGATAGCTCAGTGGTCTAAAGCACCTGCTTAGGCAAGCTTAGGCAACTGCAGGGAAAGATCCCCTGGTACCACATGCTGTGTCAGCCCCACCCCCAGGGCAGGCTGAGCTGGCCATAACATAAATAAAAAAGTTAAAAAAGAAAGGAAAAAAATAAATAAATGAAAGAAAATCAGAAATAAACATATGATGAAGTAGAATTCAGCCATGACATTCCTTGCTTTATAATATGTAGTGTGAAGTACTGATGCACACTGCTACATGGGTTAATGTTGAAGGTAGCATGCTGAGTGAATGAGGCCACATACTGTATGATGTTATTTATTTATGTATTTATTTGGGTACTGGGAATCAAACTCAGGGCCCCATGCTTACCAGGCAGGTGCTTAGGCCACTGAACTCCATCCCTGGCAGCATGATATTTATGTGAAAAGTACAGAATAGGAAAATCTGTAGAG
Organism: Myocastor coypus; assembly: GCA_004027025.1. Classification (NCBI taxonomy): domain Eukaryota; kingdom Metazoa; phylum Chordata; class Mammalia; order Rodentia; family Myocastoridae; genus Myocastor; species Myocastor coypus. The sequence continues at coordinate 637 of PVJA010057548.1, forward strand.
GCAGAAACTTGGTTAATGAATCCCAGGGGCTGGGGATTTGGGGAATAGGGGATATTGGACTTCTTTGAGAGGGACACCAATGTTTTAAAATTGATTGCAATGTTATATAACTCTGTGAGTATACTAAAAGCAACTGTTCAATTTACATATACACACTCTCCATAAATACCAAACCAGAAGGAATCTTTGTGGGGAGATGAAAGCCTGGTCATGGCACATCGGGGTCTATTGGGAAATCTTTTGCTGTTGCTTAGGCCACTAGACTGAGTTGGATGTAAAAGCCAATACTATTTTTTCTACTGGGAAGCTTACTTTGCAGCTCCCCTCTACCAATAACATTCACAAGGGCATGAGTCTTAATCCAAATCTTTCCTTTCCCAGACTCCCTCACTGTCTTTGTTTCATTCTCCTATTATCTTTGTAACTTTGCAATATGAGTTAATTGACTAGACTGTCTTTTCTTGACAGCTGGTACCCAGTGACCTGGATGCTCTAAAGAAAGAGGTGGCTGAAATCTGGCAAGCAGTCAGGAAACTGATGATAGATGGTTTCCGACTGGATCCAGATCGTGCTGCAGGCTTCAAGAGGTGACCACAGACATGGGGCCAGGGGCAGGAGTGGGACTGAAAATACAGACAGTCCCACTCTGGCCTCCCTGAGTGGGTAGGAACAGCCTTCTTACAGCAAAGTGAGGCTCAGAGAAGGAAGAGATGTGCTGGCCACATGGGCCTAGGCAACTCCAGGGCTTGAACCAGGACTCTTGACCGCCACCCACTCGGGCAAACGGCCTGCTCTCACATCACAGCTCACAGGGCCCACAGCCCAGAAGGGGAGACAGACCTTTTTTTACCTTTCCCCTCTTCTTCTCCCTTCCCTGAACTTCCTTCTCTCATCTTTCCTTTCCCTTTGCCTTCCTCTTTGTATTTTATTTTCTTTCAGTACTGCAACTGGGGATTGAGTCAAGGACCTTCCGATGAGCTACATCCCACCCTTTTCTTTTCTTTTCTTTTCTTTTCTTTTTTTTGTCTTTTTGAGACAGGGTCTCGCTATGCAGTTGAGGCTGGTCCTGCGCTCACTTTTGTAGCCCAGGCTGGTTTCGAACTCACACCAATCCTCCAGCTTCAGCCTCCCAAGTGCTGGGATTACAGGCATGAGCCACCACACCCGGCTTCTTTTCTTTTTTAAACATAGAATTGCCCGCGCTGGGGCCAGATTTACTATCTTTGTGCTTCAGTCTCACAGAGTGCTGGGATTACAGGTTTGGGATTAGGGAGGAAAGCCACAAGAACCAGCATCCAGGTCGCCTCGCACTGCAGACGGGAGGGATGGAGGTTGGCAGAGCTGAGCCCAGAACATCTGCAGCCTCCTCCTCTACCAGTCCGCTGATGGAGGCTGATTTGTCTGTCTTTCAGGCAACTGTTTGAGCGAGTGAAGTGCATTTCCTGCGACCGGCGCGTGGAGCTCATGACTGGCCCGTGAGTACCGCCAGGGGGCGCATCCAGCCGTGCTGAGGGCTTTTGCAATTGGGTGGACCTAGGTGTCCAGGGGCCCACATGCACCGCTGCGCAGCTGTAGTGCGTGCACAGTCTGCGTGCACTGTTCCACAGTTGTTGTAAGCAGTCTTATGTGTTGCTCTATCCAGATCCTGCGCGCAGATGAAGGGAGCATTGTCTTTTTTTCTATTACTGATCCTGTCTAGGGCTGTATACCAGGTATAGGTCAATAACCCAAACCGAAATAAAACCTGAAGGAATACTTGCGGGGAAAGCAGAGCGTTACTGTTAATAATATTGGTATTGGGGCTGGGGAGATAGCTCCGAGGCACAAGTGCCTGCTGGGCAAGTGCAAGGTCGTGAGTTCGAACCCCGGTCCCCCCCCCCAAAAAAAAAAATATATATATATGTATGTATATATATATATACATATATATATTTATATTTATATATATATATTGGTATTAATTATTACTATTTTGCATTTATTTGGGTGAAACCTGATCATATTTTGAATTCATGAGAGGAAATTCGTTTAGCATAGAACTTACTGTAAAGTGAACAATTTTACAGTGTTCTGCAAATGTTGCCACTGTTTCATTCCAGAGCCCTATCTAGTCTCCCTGGGAGGAAATTTCAACCCATTAGCAATCACTTCCTATTGCCAGCTGCCCTCCTACCCTTGGCAGCCAAGAATTTGCTGTGTTTCTCTATGGTTTTGCCTTTTCTGGATGTTTCCTATAATGGAATCGTACAGTATATGGCCTTTTGAATCTGGGTTCTTCCATTTAGCACATTTATTTGGTTCCTCTGTGCTGTAACATGATACTTTCTATAGCTAAATACTATTCTACTGTGTGAATACAGAGCTTATTGGTTGATAGAAATTTAGATTGCCTCTATCTTTTAATGTTCATACCTAGTGCAGCTATAAACATTTGTGCATATGTATTTAAACAGCTGTTTTCAGTTCTTTTAGGTATAACACTAAGAATGGAAGTACTGGGTTATATTGTAACTCAGTGGTTAAGATTTTTGAAGAGCTGTTACACAATCTGTCCTAAGTGCCAGGCCTTACAGGGCCTCTGCAGAGCTTGTCCAGCCCTAGGACCGATGCACCTCCTTCCTGTCAGCTCATATTTATGGAGGAGCTTCAAACAGGATTTTACTTTCAAACTGCAGCTACTTCCTGTATTATGTATGGTAGTAAAAAAGTTGAAAACAGTACAGGTGGTAACTGAGTTATAGTTCATTCACATCAGGTAGTGTAAACCAAGTTATATAAGAATGCCATCTAATAGAAAGTTCTGCCATGATGTGGATGGTAGCACGTGGTCCAGTGCAGGTACCAGAGACCTTGTGCCCTTGAAATATGGTAATACATTTAGGAAACTGAATTTTAAATTTCATTTAAATTTATTTAAGTGCCGGGCGTGGTGGTGCACACCTGTAATCCCAGCACTAGGGAGGCTGAGGCAGGAGGATCGGTGCGAGTTCGAGACCAGCCTGGGCTACAAAAGTGAGCTCAAGGCCAGACAGAACTGCATAGCGAGACCCTGTCTCAAAAAGACCAAAATAAATAAATAAATAAATAAATAAATAAATAAATAATAAATAAATTTAGTTAAGTGACCAGGGAGATAGCTCAGTGGCTTAAGTGCCTGCCTGGGAAGTATGAGGTCCTAAGTTCAATGTCCCAGTGCAAACAAAAATAATAAATAAATATAGTTAAGCATACATTGAAATAGCCACATTTGGCCAGCAGCTCCTCTATTGGATATCACAGCTATGGAAAAATATTTAATGATCAGAAAAATGTTTGAAAAAGAAGAAAAATGTTTGGAATAAATTAAATGAGAATATAAAGTAGTATGTGTGTGATTATTCAGTGTTTGTTTTAAAAATTGTATAAACATGGTAGTCAGGTGTGGTGGCATATGCCTGTAATTCCAGTCTCACGAAACTGAGGCAGAAGGGTTGCCATGAATTTTAGGCCAGTCTACACTAGATGCTAAGTTCAAAACCAGCCTAACTACAAGGTAAAACACTGTCTCAAAAAAATTTATGAAAACATTGAAAAAATACCAAAAGAACATATATCAAAATCTGTGTCACATTGTTAAAATTATTCTTTAATTTGTGCTTTATAAAATGTTAACAATCATTATGTTTTACTAAAAGAATTTATTGTGGTTTGCCATGTATAAAGAACATACATTGTTGATTATTGTGTGTGTGGATGGATGAATTTTTACATGTGTGTATACCTGAACTTTTGACATGTATTTACCACCACTCATATGGAGATGTAGAGGGGTCCCAGCTCCTCAAGAAGCACATATGGTGTTCTTTATTTTTATTGCCTTATTGAGGCAAAATACCTATGATGTAAGTTGAGCCATTTTTGGAGAGTTTGGTGGCATTTAGTTCATTCACAGTGCTTTGCAACCACTACTCTCTCTAGTAGTACCCGAGCATTTTCAACACCCAGAACAGGGGCTGGGGAAATAGCTCAGTAGAATAAGCACTTGCCTGGCAAACACAAGGACCTGAGTTCAATCCCCAGTCCCGCAAAAAAAAAAAAAAAAAAAAAAAAAAAACCCACCCAGAACAAACCCCACACCCATTAAGCAGTGTCTTCCTACCCTCCCTCTGTGCAGCCCTGGAGGCCACCAATCTACAACCTGTTTCTAGGATTTCAGTATTTTGAGTTTTACTTTTATAATTGGAATAGTTGGGAGTTTTTCGTCTTACTATGATTATCAGAGCTTCTCAAGCCCTCACACTGTGGCCCCAGAGTGGAGAGAAGGCCACATTTGAGAGTGGGCATACCCAGGTCTGCACTTCCTTCTGCTGGGAAGGCTTCCCAGAAGATGTGGGAGCTGGAGCCCTCTGCTGGCCACTGTGCCTCCCACCGCCCTGGCCTTCTCTTGTCCTCCACAGACAGCTGATCACCATCCGCAGAGCCCACCTGTTGTCGAGGCTGCGTCCAGCCAGTGCCAACAGCTATGAGTATCTACAGCGGCAGCATTTGAGGTGAGGGCCAGGAGTCAAACACTATACACCCTAGTCCCAGACGTTGGCCACTGTCTGCACAGTAGCCCTCTGAGATGTGGCTAGGGTTGCAGAGAAGTGTAAGAGCTGACCACGGTGGGGCCAGGGAGATAATGCAGTAACACAAGCTGGTGGTAAGCACAAGGTCCTGAGTTCGATTCCCCATTAAAAAAAAAAAATGAACTGACCATAAATAGGGCATCCATTGTGGGCCAAAAATAATTAGGTGCTCACAATGAGAGAGCTTCTCATTAAACCTTACAATCCCATATAAACCAGGATTAGTATGCCTGTTTCTTTTCCTTCTTTTCTTTTCTTTTCTTTCTTTCTTTCTTTCTTTTTTTTGTCTTTTTGAGACAGGGTCTCACTGTGCAGTTCAGGCTGGCCTTGGGCTCACTTTGTAGCCCAGGCTGGTCTTGAACTCACACCGATCCTCCTGTGTCAGCCTGCCAAGTGCTGGGATTACAGGCATATGCTACCACGCCCAGCCTTAGTATAGCTGTTTTCTGGTGGAAAAGTAATGATCTGGTCTCCAATAGGACTCATTTTTGTGGCCAGGAAGGTGCAATGCCAAGAATTTTACCCTCCTGAGTCTTTGCAATTGGAGGTATATTCCATGATCATTCCGTGTCACACTTGGAGAAGCTGAGGCTTAGATCTTATGTGACTGGCCGAAAGTCATGACTAGTAAGTGGCAGAGCTGGGGCTAAGGAGATAGCTTCGTGGCACAAGTGCCAGCCTGGCAAGTGCAAGGTCGTGAGTTCGAGCCCTGGTCCAGAGGAAAAAAAAGAGTGGTAGAGCTGATATCCAAACTTGCATGTTTTGTCTACTTAGCTGGTTCTCTGAGTCCCAGCTCCATCCCTACTTCCTGATATCCTTGGTTCCAGGGCTCCTTTCAGCACCTAGCACCAGGGAACATGGTCTGGGGTTGGGGGGTGAACTGCTAAGTGTTAATCACAGTCATGCAAAGGGGAAGGACTCAGAGGCTTGTGCTGAGATCAGGAAATCTCAAGTATGTGCTTGTTGATGTAGAACAGGACTCCAGGTCTGGTCTGGTCAGGGGAAGGCAGGTCTTGTTTACTCCTCTCGGGTCCCTGGCCCTGTAGGCCATTGAGCCACCTATACCCTATAATATTAGCCAGGCCTGGGGACCTGTCCTGGGATTCCTTTGAGGCAGAGGGGTCTCCAGGTGGCTGCTGATCCTCTGCCCTGCCCAGGGAACACCGCCAGCTGCAGTTACATGACCTCAGCATCCCAGAGGAGCACTTCAACCTACTGGGCTCCCACCAGGACTGGGGTGATGGCCCCCGAAATGACCCCAACGTCAAGCTCAAGTCGTATAACCTGTCAACTCTCTATCCTTATGGGGACCCTCAAGTGATAGACTATGACACCGTGAGTCTGGCCATGGCCACCACCATGGAGGGTAGACACCAGCATGCCCTAGTCCAGTGGTTCTCAACCTTTCTAATGCCATGACCCTGCAATACAGTTCCTCATGTTGCAGTGACCCCCAAACCAAAAAATAATTTTGGTGGCTACTTCAAAACTGTAATTTTTCTACAGTTATAATTCAGAATGGCTTTAGGCAACCCCTGTGTTTTGGTTGTTCAACCCCCGCGGGGGTCACGACCTACAGGTTGAGAACTGCTGCCCTAGTCGGAGGTGTGGGACTAGGCCTTGAAGGTGGGTCTGTCTAGAAGAGTATGGTCTGGCTTTTGGGCCTCTCCATGCACTAGTGAGTGGGTTGTGGAGTGGAGACCTTGACATGGGACTCAGATCATACAATAGGCTGAGGTGGACATCCTGGGCGTGGATGGGATCCTGTACAAAGGCCGAATGACCAGCCAGACTGGGACTCGACTCTTAGCCACCGGGGAGAAAGAGCCAGCAGGTGAGAGCCATTGGACACTCCTGGAAAACCCTACCCTGGGTCCTGGTTCTGCGGGAAGGGTGAAGGGTCAGGGCTGATGCCATCCCTGACTGGAAAGCCCTCTACAATATTTCACAGTACCTGTCACCTGGAGACAATGGGTTACAATGTGCTTATGAGAGGGGCAAATTATAAGCCAATAATAGAAGGCAAGAAACCACAGTCAGAAAGAGATAAATAGCTGACCTGCATGGAAGTCCTGGTAATGGGGTAGTGGGCCTGTAACAAGGGCACAGCCAAGAAAGGGTGCTGGGCTACTGACGAGAGAGTCATGCCAAGGCTCACAGTCCACAGCAGATTGAATACTACTCTGATGAAAAAGGGAAAGGAGTTACTTGGTGAATGGATTAAGAGGATGGAGAGTTGTAGAGGTGGAAGAGTAAGCAGGTATAAGGATTGTGCAGTGGGTTGAAGCCTGGCACAGGTAGAACTTGGGGAGGATGAGCTCATCTGGGTGCAGAGACTAGGAAGGATGATACAGAGAAGATTTGTACAGGACATAGGTCTCAGGATCTGGTTTTGGAGCCCCAGGAATATAGATTTCCTTACAAAGGTTCCAAATATAGCAGAGAGGTAACATAGCCCTTTGGAGTGTTTTCTCTGTGTTTGTGTTTTTATGGTGCTGGGGATTGAACCCAGGGCCTTATGTATCTATGGCAAAAAGTCTATCATTGAACCATGTCCCCTGCCCTAGAGTTTTTTTCTCTTTGGAAAGAAGTCTAGGGCCTGGGGAGACAGCTCAGTGCTTGCCTGGCAAGCACAGGATCCTGAGTGTGATCCCTGGTACCACTCCCCCCACAAAAAAAGAAAGTCTAAATTTTGCCCCTGGGTGAGAGCCACACCCTCCCTCCTGAAGAGAGGTCCAGCAGCCACAATGGGTAATCCCACTAACTAAAAAGACTTAAATCCTATATGATAAGAAAGGAACAGGGGGAGGAAGGTGTGCACGCTGGGGAGATAGCTCAGGAGAATAAGCACTTGCCTAGTAAGCACAAAGGCCTGAGTTTAATCTTCAGTTCTGGGGGTGGGGGAAGGAACGGGAATTATCCTGATGTGCTGAACAAAGAAAACACACCAGGCTGCCACAGCAAACAGCAGCCTATTCTTTTGCTTTGGGAGAGTGGAATTCTAAAGCCAAGGTGGCAACAGGGCCATCTTTCTCTTCAAAGCCCCTTGTGGAGGATCCAACTCTTATGGCTCTAGACATTCTTTAACAATGGCTACATCACTCCAATTTCTTTTTTTTAAGAACTTTTTTAAAATTTTATTATTTTTTTTTTCTTGTTTCAGAACTTTTGTTTATTTATTTATTTTTATGGCCAGCTCAGCCTGCCCTGAGGGCAGGGCTGGCGCAGCATGTGGTGCTGGGGATTGAACCGCGGTCCCTGAAGCCACCCAAGCTTTCCTAAGCAGGCGCTTTAGACCACTGAGCCATCCTGCTGGGCCCCAGCATCACTCCAATTTCTGCCTCTTTTTTCACATACCTTCCTCCATATATCCCCTCTTCCATCTCTCATAAGGACACTTGTCACTGGATTTAATGTTCAGTGTGACCCTGGGTAATCTCATTTCACCCTCTTTATACCTGCAGCATCTTTTCTCTAGATAAAGTTATACCCACAGTTTTAGTGGACATATCTTTTTGGGGACCATCATAAAAACAACTACAGACCCCACCCTGTTTCTAGGAAGGGAGAGCACCGTATCTTCTGCCCTTTGCCCAGGTACGGTGTGGCTGCTCTAGGCCCCCCACTGTGGATCCAATAGGAGGAGCTTGGGTTGGGTTTTAGGGGTCACCACACAAGGCAGCAACGCTGGCTAATATTTAACAAGCCTCAACTTTCTGCCAAGGCGTCCCCACCTCCTCTTGCCCATAGAAACCTGGTGAGGCCATTCACGAACCCCCAGGGAAGGGTCAGTTTACTGGGAGGGTACACTTAGCAAGGGGCAGGGCAGATGAAATTTATAATAGAATAGAAGGCAGATGGAATTTATGTTGGGACCTCTCATTTCCTATCACTTCCACAGGGATGTCACCTGCAAAGTTACTGTTTTTTCCCTGAGTCATTTGGTCCCAAGACTCAGGAAGCAAACCAGAACATGAATGGTGGTGGGTTCAGTAGTTTTACCTTGCTTGATGGAGCGTGTGGCAGAGTGGCCCTAGAAACAGGGCAGGTCCCAAGAGTGAAAATTTTGGCCTCATCCCCCAACCTGTTCTGTTTTTTCCTCCTTAGCTGTGAAGACTCCATGTCCCCCAGGTCAAAGTCTGTGTGACCGTGTGCGCTCTAGTGCCTCAGTTGGTGCTGTCTATCCCCGTGAGTATCTGCCTTCAACTCCCTGGCCCAACTGGTCTCTCCTAGTCCCAGCCCATTCTCCTTAACCTCCAGCTTGGGGGCTTATTCCTGTTCTACCTCAGCCACCTGCCCACCTACACTGCACCAGAGTTCTGAGGGGCTCCCTGAAGTAGCCCCCATCCAGTACCCTCTGCCCTGACCAAGAGTGGAGCCCAGCCCCTCAGGTGTCCAGGCTCTTGCTTCACCTTCAGAGTTGCATTCTGGTCTTAACCACCATTCCAGAAGCCCAGGCCAGGTGTGTCTGTCCCCAAGCATCCACCCAGCTGCAGAGGTGGGACAGTTGAACTCACCGATCATCATTGGCAGGCAAGGGGCTCTCAATAACCTGAGTCCAAACCTCCTCCCCCACCCCCAAATCTAAGTCTTGTGCCCTCCCAGGTGTACTGCTTCACTTTGGAGCCCATTTAGTGTCATATTCTTGGGGTGCTCCCCACCAGAAGTTTAGGATGCCCAAGACCAGGAATAGCATGGTCGCTGTCCCTGCCGTGGCCTGCAAAGTCCCTCCAGTCTTGGTCATCTCTTCCTCTAACAAGGAGGACCCTGTTGGGCGAGCAGTTCCTGGCAGCATTCTTTTTGTTGTTGTTGTAATGGAACTGCAGTCCCTGAGCTTTGCCTAAGCTTGCCTAAGCAGGAAGCTTTAGACTGCTGAGCTATCTTGCCATGCCCATGGGAACATTCTTGAGATACAACACAGGTTTCTCCCTCCCTCTGTCCAGATCTAGGACCCCGAACCAGCACCAGCTCAACTGCCTCAGGCATTCCTACTGCACCACTGGCTCGCCCACAATCTCTGCAGCCTCTGACACTGCTGCCACCACTCATTCCACCCTCAAGGGACCAACAGCAGACCCCAGAGTTCACCAGACATGTAAGATCATCACTACACCTTGAATCCTGAGCCAGCACACATACTGTGGAGGAGCCCACCAACTTGTGAGC
>PVJA010057549.1:0-10403 GCA_004027025.1 Myocastor coypus
GTCATGCCCACACACTGCACTCTATAGAATGATTGTGAGGACAATATGCAATATGTCAACTTTCAAAGAAAAAAAGGGGGAAAAGAAAAAAAAAAAGTAATGTGGATTTAGAAAGGTTAATGTTTAGTTGTTTGATCAATCTTATATACCTATATGTATTAATCTAAACTGATCCGATGATGAAAATATGTAATATAACGATTGTTAAATTTAAACAATAAAAGAATTGAAAAAAAAACAAACAAACAAACAAAAAAAACATTGTGTTGCCTTTGTAGTGTAAGAACTGAGTCAATAAAATCTGAAAGGTACAGTAGATACTTTGAAAGGGAAAGAAAGTATTCAAAGGAAAAGAACAACTGGGATGAGGGATAGAAAAAAATATCTATGTATCAAGGTAGCTTGGATAATAGTACTGCTGATTGTTGCTTATCTATTGAAAGGAGCAGTTAATTTTTTTTCTTTTTCTCTCTTCTTTTTAGCTTTTTTTAAATAACATTTTGACCAATGTTGCGTGCTTACATCTGGTAATCTGAACAACTAATTTGAAGATAACAATATATAATCTAAGAACTATTGTTGAATTCCTACCATTTTATTTAATAAAATTCTGCATTGTTTCTAGTGGGATTTTTGTTTTGTTTTGTTTTACTATTTTTTTATTCTCTTTAAAATAAACTTTTAAATGTGTTGGTTCTCAAACCAAGCCCACAATTAAAGCTATATTTCTTGGACATGTGTTACTGAGCTTTATGAATGATACTTTATGTAATAAAGAGAATTGGTATTAGCTTCCTACAACAATTCAAGGAAGTTAACACCTCACTCATTCATGTTTTCACTCAATAGTTCCTTGTTGAATGTCAGAGAATTCTGAGTACATTTTGTTGATACAACTACAGGACTGCTGGGAAGATAGCTCAGTGGCATAAGGGCCTGTCTAGCAAGTACAAGATCATGAGTTTGATCCCTGTCACCTCCCCACAAACAAATCCCTACAGGCCTGGGGAAAAAGTATTACAAAAAAGTGTTCAAGGATGGCTTCAAAGTTATTGGATACAGCTATGATCAAGACGGTATTGATAGTGAATAATTTGGACAACCTTGATTTGTGTGTGTGTGTGAATTTTAGAAGAAGTAAACATGGGCATGAAGGTTCCAGAAAACTTTAGGCAACTTGATGTCACAATAATTACTAACGGTGCTTACCAAGTTGAGATCAGCAAGCTCTTTACAGACTTGAGTCTCAAGCCCTGACTATAAACTACAAGACCCTAGCTTAACTTCCTTGGTTCTGAGTTGTTACTGAGCTTTATGAAGAGCACTGTGTGTGGTAAAAATAAATAATGCTATTTTTGTCACTTGAAATATTGTTACTTAAGAAGTCAATGTCCTTTAGCTGTGACTGGGAGCCAAAGTCCTGGAAGGTAACTGTAAGTTCTTTTTTCTTGGATCCTTTCATACACTGGGCTCTCACTCTGCATGACTGAGCTGGTGGTTTTTTGTTTGTTTGTTTGTTTGTTTTTCTGTCTACAACACTGCCTACCTTGTATACATCAACAATTTGTGTCACAAGTTAATTCCCATACCATTGTTCCATCCCCTCAAGGAAGTTTTCCTATGTTACTTATTAATTGAGCCTTTCTTCATGTGGCATCATAGACAAATAATACCTGGAATGATTTCTGAAAGTTCTTATGAAGAGGTGGACAGGAACCTGAAGCACTAAGTAGTAGCTTGTCTCCGTCAAGAAAGAATCATTAAAAATGAATCAAGACAAAAGGGTGCAAATTACTCTAAATAGGCTATGTAGCTATGCTCACTGGAAGCAACATTTTCAATCTGTACTTTTCTACAAAGATTGTTGTCAAATAGATAAAAGTGAAGCTCAAAGCATTAACTTGTTTAAGGTCCTTGTGCCAGCATTTTATTTGAATAAAAAAAGCTTCTTTTATAGCCAAACCCTACTGTGTCTCAAGGTCCTTGTCTTATACACGACTATGTATGCATATAAATATATATTGATGTTTCCTTTCTATTCCTTCTCATCACTCAAATGGTAAACCTCATCATGATATTTCATTACTACTTCTTGAACTTAGTATCAATTACTGTGCTAGTCTCCTGTGGACCAGGAAAACTCTTTGAAGCTCATGAGTGAACTTCACCAGTTTTACTTTAGTGTGAAGGAAAGTAGGAAGACAGGAGTGGTGAGGGGTTCTGTTGGACACTTACCTTCTTGCAGCACCCTGTAGAAAAGGTACTGACTGCTGACATGAACCAAGGTGACAGGGTTTCCGGAAAGCTTAAAAAGAGAGTGAGACAGATGCAAAGAGAATCTCTTCTGGTTGCCTCTCTTCAAGGAGCTAATTAGCAACAAACTTCCCTAGGGATTTCACAAGAAGCTAGAGGCAGACAAACAACCTCAATCCTTAAGAGGTTCTTGTCTGTATACTATTTTGGATTTTTTAAGGAAGCATGGGATTTAAGACATCATTGCATCCTCCTATGGTCACAATGAGGAGAAAAGATATAGTCATTATATTGTATACTGGAAAAACATGATTTAAGAGCATCAGGGACTTGCAGAGACAAAGCATGTCCACAGTTGGATTTTCATGATAAGCCCCAGCTAATATGTGACTATGATACTCTGTTCTTATTTTTCAGATTTTCAAGGTATATTTTTAAAAATTGGTTTAATTATAAAGTTATGTATCTGTTTGGTAAAATCTGAAGTGAAGGACCTAACAACTCTAGAAAACATTTTCATGCCTCCCGGTGCTTACCTGCTGGCTCGCTGCATCAATTTCCTTTCCACAGTAACTTCTTAATCCTTATGGTTTACTTTTCCAAAGTGTCAGAGGTGAAAAATACAGTGTACAGACCATCTATAATTAGGTAAACTAAACTGACCAATCTTTTTCAGATTTTTGTGTGTTGCTTGTAAGGCAATTCCCCTTTGTTATTGGGAGGTATGCTCAATGACCCCTACTTGATATCTATACTATTTATATTGGCAATTCAAGAGACAGCATTTTTTATACCTTAAGAAAAAGCTTTATTTCTAAGGGAGACACCAGTAATTGAATAATAAGAGCAGCTAATAATATAGTAGAAAGTTATAACAGTGTACTATGTGAAGTTACTTAAAACACAAATTGTTTATTTGTGGAATTTTCCATTTAATATTTTCAGACCATCATTGACATAGGTAACTGAAGCATCAGAAAGAAAAACTGTACAAAGGGGACAAATATTAATAATCCATTCCTTTTGTTACTAAGTAGTATCTCATTAGATGGGCACATTGTAATTTATTTAGTTACTCTATTTGAATTTAACTCATTTCCAGATTCTAAGTATTACAAATAAATCTACAATTTATGTGTATACCATACATAAAGTAGATATATGTGTTCATTTCGCCTGTAATTTTAAATATTAAAATCTATGTTAGTGAATGTTTCATTTTATTTTTAAAAGAAAAGACTGTCAATCTGTTTTCCAAACTAACTATATTATTTTCCATTTCCATCAGAAATGTATTGGATTCCAATTCCTCTACATACTCTTACAAACTTAGTATCATTGCCTTTTAAATTTTAATCACTACATCAAGTACATAGTAGTACTTCGCTGATGTCTAATTGTTCTTCCCTAATGACTACAGACGTTCACTTGTTTGATAAACTATGTGTTTAAACATTTTCCACCTTCCAAAGAAAATGAGCAGTTTTTTAAAATACTTTTTACTTAGGCAAAGAATTAATTATTCAACTATTCTGAAATCTAGCTCTATATTGGATGCATATTTTGTTTACATCATTACTCAGTGAAATTTTCACCGTTATCTGATCTTGGGCTTTTTTGTATGCAAGTCAGTAGCATGTTTAGTACCTAAGATATTCAACTGATAGAAAATATTTGCTCATGTTCTGGAGGTTTCCATTCATGATCAAATGATTTCCATTGCTTTGGGCTTCCTAGGGGAGTGCTGATGTATATGGAAGGGACATAGCAAGGTCACTAGAGTCACATCAGTCAGGAACAGAGAGGAAGAGAAAGACACCGGGATTCCAAAGTCTTTGAGGCCATTCACCAGTGACCCACAGCCTTTCCACTAGGGTCCACATATTCTACTACATTCTAATAATAACCTTTGGGGTACATTCAAAATCCAAGCTATGGTAGCATGAAATCTGGATAACTCAAGGGATTTTTCTCAGCATTACCATTCTTCCTTTGGCTTTCAACACATCTTTACACATATCTGCATAGGGTTTCTTTGTCCATGCTTCCTTTCAAAAGACTGCTGCTGCTTACTCTTGGGTGTGAGACTTATGGCATACAGAAATTTCTCTTTTTTAGGCTATCTTAGGATGACTTCATGGTTGGCATATTCTTAATACTCCGGCCACTATTGTTGCAGAAAACCAGAGGAAGACTTTGCACTGAGGAGTTTAGAAGTTGACTCTTAATTGTAATGCTTGTTGACAGATGAAAAATAGTTTCAAATCAACAGCCCCAAATCCACTTTGTATCAGGTTTAGGTATAATTTCTAAGCAGGAAGCATAAAGCTAATAACAGATAGATGCCTACTTGGATACATAGACTAAGCAAGACTGTTTTTAGCAAATTTACTTAAAGTAAATGTTTACCATTGTATAGGAACATCCTAGGGATGATGGAATGGTGTTTGTGTGCTGCACAAAAAGTTAAATGTGTCCTTGACTGGGCCAGTCTTCTCCTTTTTTTGGGGGGGGGGAGGGTCTATATGGTGTTCAGGGTCTCACTAGATTGGACTCATAGTGATCCACTTGTTTACAGCTTCCCAAGAGCTAGAACTACAGGCATGCATCACCATGCCTAGTCTCAAAAGCTGTCTTAGGCCTAGAATATGGCTCATGGGCACAGTACCTGCCTGACAAGCACAAAGTTGTGAGTTTTATTCCTGATACCAGAAAGAAAACAAAACCAAACACACACACACACAACCTGATCAATTGCTGTCTCAGCATGGCCTGCGGGTGAAGCCAACACGGTAGGCCTGGGGATCAAACTCCCGACCCATGTCTGCTTGCACGTGCTTTAATCTTCTCAGCTATTTGGCCAACCCAAAGATGACATTCTTGAGGCAAATCGGAATCAATATTCTTTTAACTGAAGGAAACACAGCAAGCTTGACCTGTCGCATTGTTGGGTCCATACAGTCAAGGTTTTAGCTGAATTTAGCAAGCCAGCTATATGACAAGCAGCAGGAACCTCTAATAGACTTTTAATTCTGTTTTGCTACCAGATGCTTGCAAGTGTATCCTTAAACTGTTATTTCCCTACAAGCAGAAAAGCTGAGTCCTATTGACGTGGGGTCTTCCATAGAGCTCGTGAGAGAGAATGAATTTCTACTCCTTCCCAGAGGCAAAACATCTGTTTTCTCAAAGCAGTTGCCTGGCATTAGTGTTCTGTCATTTCCCCAACAACAACGAGTACTACTACTTCTTTTAACTCCCAAGTACAGGTGTTTTCTTTGGTCCTAATGGAAGAGAAAGTTTTATTTCTCATCTTGTGAGGTAAACACATTTTGCTTCATTTAAGAGAAGGAATTCTTGTGTCTTCATAATGCTGGGTGGTGCCCTCTCATTTATTGTTTCTACCCCAAGTAATTCTCATGAAATATTATAGAGTATCCATGGAAAACAGTTTGTGAGTGAATTGTGTCTAGAGTTCCAATCAATGAGATGCTAAAGTCTTCTAGATCTAAAGTCTCCTAGACTTTACCTTTATCCTCTTTATTAAGTCATCACTCCTCTTGGTGAAACTCTTTGACTATATTCATACTTGTTGATGTTACTTGAACCAGGCATATTTAATTGTTTCTTTGACTTTGTCTCCTTCTGACTTAAAGTTATACACTTACCCAAGAGAAAAATGCCTGGTATCTATGGAGGGCCTTTAGACAGAACCTTTGGAGAGTATCTCTAACTAACGGTCAACTATGACCTCTTTCAGCTTGAAGAATCCAGTGTGATCCTCATCCATTGCTCCTTCACTGCAGGTTGTGTTACTTCTTCAGAGGGGGAAGTGTTATAGGGAGCTGAGTTAGATAGAAATATTATAGGCAGTCAGACAGGGCTAGGCCCTCAAGGAGACAATATGAAGGGCAAGATCACTTTGCAGCTTCGGGAATGACAGGTATCCCTTTCAGACAAAAGGTCAAACAAGTACATACCTGCTTAAGGATACACATCAGGAATTTATATTCTAAATAGGTCTCTTACTTAAAGGATGTCTGAAAGAGTCGCTAACCCAGACCCCTGCAGCAAAAGCCCTGTTCTGCATTCATGCCTGCTTAGTAGGTGACTCGCTTCTCCATTTGGTCCTGGATTTAATCAATTTTACCTGAGCAATTATGCTTCTCAACTTACTGGTTGGACATAGTTTTGTATTACCTCATGCCCACCTAGCAAGTTCCCATGTTTTTCACCTTGGATCCACCTCATGGTGGGTGGTTTTATTCTACAAAAATCCCTAAAAGAAAAAGATTCCAGGGCAACCCACTCAGGTTCCCCTTTTGTCTTCTCAGACAGGAGCTTTCTTTCCTCTAATAAATATATTCTAATTTTTTTTTTTTTTTTTTTGCAGAATCATGGATTGAACTCAGACTCTTGCATTTGCCAGGCAAGTGCGTATTCTACTGAGCTATCTCCCCAGCCCTATATTCTGCTCTTAACCTCTGTTGTTCCTACAATTCATTCTTCAGTTTTAGAGAACATGAACTCAGCCCAGTCATATTTCAGATTGGGAGTTTCATTGTCCTATATCAACATCATGAAGTTTCTTGTATTTTAATCAAGAGAAAGATGGTGACTAAATATATTTCTTATTCATTCAAGGCTGCCTTGCACACATTAGCAGTAAGACATGCTATTTCTAAGCTTGATCCACACCCTTTCTTCTTACAGGCTTACTCAGCACATTTCTGTAGCACTTGGCTGTGTGTTTTAGGTGGCACATAAGTCAGCATGTTGGAATTCCTGACCCATGAAAAATAAGCAACTCCTTGCAGTCTTCGTAGTTGCTGTTTCTTGAGGAGGAGCCTAAATGTGGAAAAGAAAATGGGAAACCTCAGGCTCTATCACTAGAGACCAAAGCTAAGCACCAGTTTTAGGGATGCAAGCCCGAAAGGAGGCGAATTTTAGAGTAACAATATGTAGAGTCATATGGAAATGTTATCAAAGAGAAAATAAATGAAATGAAAAGAAACAAGTGTCAGAACACCAATATCTATGGATGCTTTTTAATTTTTTGTTTGTCTGTTTAGTGCAAGGGTACAGAGAGCCTTATCTCATCTGTGCCATGGTCCAAGAAGCTCATATCTGAAATTCCATGGAAAAATTAGTGGAATTCTACAGAGTTAATTCCAATCTATCACTTCCAGTGCAACCCTCAGCGTAAATAAAGGCACAATAATATATCCAAAATGGTGAGGGGGCAGAGCAGTCCTGAGTCCTGCTACAATGATGGTTAACTAGAATAAAGGCCTTGACTCAGGGCAAAATTCATATCGTATGCATTCATGAAGAAGGGAGTGACTTGAGGATGAGTAACTGTGGGAGTGCCATGAGCTGGGCGAGGTGGAAGGCCTGAAATCACCTCTGTGATATGCAGAAAGAACAATCTGCATAACACTATTGAGGTAGTATGTGATTTGGGGGGTTAGCGCTTCAGCTTTAATGTACAATCTTTCAGGCCCTGGGAAGTCGTAGCCTCTTATCTTAAGGTTCAGTCCCAGATGACAGCATGCAGCAAGGCTCTCCAGCCATCCTCAGCTCATGTTTGTTTTGTGGGGAGCTAAAGGATCTGCAAACACTGCCCTGTTGTCTTGCCTCATCGTCCAGCTACAGTTTTAATCTGCCCTCTCCCCTCTGCACCTATTTCCTCCACCAACATTGCTCTCGAAAGCCCCTTGAGGAAGTTACCCACTTCTTGGTGATCTCTCTGGTCTACTTGGCAGATGTCCACTCAACTTCCAGTGCATGGCTCACAATTAATTTCCTCATTAATAAATTAAAAGGACTTCCACATGTATAAGACACAAAGATACAAATATCTTAGAAGTATATATGCTTATATAAAACATTTCTGTAGCCACATATGTTGTATATACATAAATATAATTAACTTTATTACATATCTTTATTAGTGATTAATTTCAGATTAAGGAAGTCTAAATTTTAATATTTGGTTTATTTCATTAACGAAGAATGAGGTAATGGGCCATTGCAAGTGCTAACTCATTCAATTTTCACTGATTCCAGTCTATATACAAGACAGTTCTTATTTTTGTAAATATATCTTGTTAGTAAAAAATAAAAATGATACTAAATGTCTAAGATGATGATTGTCTTCCAATGATGAAATTATGGGTGACTCTAATCTTTTGTACTTTCTAATTCTTAATAATCATTCATGTTATTGTGTTACAGAAACATTTTTTCGGATCTGGATATTAAATATATAAAGTATATTTCTTCTTACAAAAGAACTGTTTGGTTTTATGTTTATGCTACAGTAGTGAAGTACTCCATTTAGTCAAGAGAGATTTTTTTTTTCACATCAGAAGGAAAGCTGTTTCCATAATTAACTTTATTGCCTTTACTTTACCGTTTTTATGTTATACTGAGCTCAGCCCACCCTGGGGTTGGGGCTGGCACAGCATGTGATGCCAGGGATTGAACCACAGTCCCTGTGCTTGCCTAAGCTTGCCTAAGAAGGCACTTTAGACCACTGAGCTATCTTGCTAGCCCCTTTTACTTTACATTGTTGATGGCTCAATATGAAAATACTCTCTCTCATCTTTATGGCTTTTCTAAACAGTGACTGTTCCCTTAGAACTGGGTTCCCAGTTGTATTCTTTTTATTGTTTTATTTACAAGATGATACCCAGAAACTGCACAGCCTAGATCTTCTGCTTTGGAACAAATCATACACAATTTATATTTGTATTACTTTGATATACTTTCCAATCACAATGTTATTACTTTTCTTTTTAAAATATTCATTGCCTATCTCATTGCTTCTCCTTAAAATACCCATCCTCCTCCTCCTCCTCCTCCTCCTTCTCCTCCTCCTCCTCACTCTATTTTTATTATTGTTTTAACTTTATTTGTGTTATGGCCAGCTGATCCTGCCCTAGGGGTGGGGCTAGTGCACCATGTGGCGCAAGGGATAAAACCTTGCTCCCTGCAGTTGTCTAAGCTTGCTTAAGCAGGTGCTTTAGACCTCTGAGCTATCTCACCTGCCCCCTGCCTCCTTACACTACAGGGGAAATATTTTTAGATGAAGTTTGCACCTAGGTTCAAATATAAGCTCTGATATTGACAAACTATAGAAACTTGTGGAAGTGATTAACCTCTCCAAGTTCAGTGTCCTAAACTATAATTTGTAGAGCAACATTGATCTCTTATATTTATTAAGATTACATTGCTAATAGAAGGGGCAGTCATTTAGAACAGTGCCCTACACAGGGCTATCACACAGTAACATGTAGGTGCCATTCTCTTTATTGCACTTTTCAGCCTAAGTCAATATTTTATTCCATTGCAGCAAAACAACACTCTATGTTCATTAAGTACAGTAATTCTGGGAAGCAGTATGGAGCAACTTTTTTCATTAAGGTCATGAAAAATGAGTCACACTTAGAGGCTACCTCTCTGTAAACATCCTCCGCAGGGCACCCTTCACATCGGGGTTCCTCAGACTGTAGATGAGTGGGTTCAGCATGGGGCTGATGACAGTGTTGAAGATGCCAATGCCTTTGTCCTTATCTGAAGTCTCCACTGAACCCAGCCTCATGTAGTTGAAGACACCCGTCCCATAGAAGATGCTCACCACAGTGAGGTGGGAGCCACATGTAGAGAAGGCCTTCTTCCTGCCTTCAGCGGAGCGGATTCTCAGGACTGCAGCTACCACATGGGCATAGGACACAGTGATAAGCACTAATGGTGTCACAGCCATAAAGGCTGCGGCTATAAAGAGCAACTGCTCATTAGGTTGGGTGCTGGAGCAGGAGAGCTGGAAGAGCTGAGGAAGGTCACAGTAGAAGTGGTTGATCACATTGGGGCCACAGAATTTCAGAGTAGACAAGGCAACAGTATGGGCCAATGCATTTGTGAGGGCACAGGTACATGACATCCCCACCAGGGCTTTCTGGATTCCCCAGCTCATGCGAGTGCTGTAGGTGAGGGGGTGGCAGATGGCTAGGTAGCGGTCATAGGCCATGACAGTCAGCAGGAAGCAGTCTGCTCCGGCCAAGACGTGAAAGAAGAAGAGCTGCGAGAGGCAGGCTCTATAGGAGATGCTTCTGTCATTCAATAGGAATTGCCGCAACATGGCAGGGACT
>PVJA010057550.1:0-10401 GCA_004027025.1 Myocastor coypus
CCTCATTAAGTAGTTGTTCTGCAAATAGCAGGGCTCCAAAGATTAGTGAGAGGATCCAAACAAAGTGACCACGTTGGAACTGTGCTCTGAATGTGTGTGCTGAGTGGTATGTGTGTGTGTGTGTGTGTGTGTGTGTGTGTGTGTGTGTGTGTATCGCTGTGGCGATCTTGCCTACATAGCACTGGTGTGGTTCAAAGTGGCACACAGTTTCCCATCACTCCTCTAGGCTTCAGATCACACCCTGCAGATACCCTAAAGGGAGAAACTGCTCCCTAACAAAAAACACCAGTGTGGTGGGACCTCCCTTGGGGACATAAGAAAGAGCTCTGTTAATTGTTTCCTCACCTGTAACACAAATGATCAGATGGGATGCTGGGTGACATTGAATGCTTCCCAGGCTGCGAATCTGAATTTGCCCAGTCTTGTGACTGTGTTGGACTGGAAAACAAACTAAGCCCTGCACCCACAGAGCTCAGCCACACCACCCAAGGGCTTGTGGTGGGGACATTGGTGATGAAAGCCAGCATGTTAGCACTTCGGCTGAGTCAAGCACTGCTCTGAGCACTTCACACATCTTTACTCATTAGCCCTCACAGACACCCTATGGGGTAAATGTTATCGCATCTGTTCCACAGAAGGGGAAACTATGACCCAGAGACTAGGCGTGGTGTGGAGTCTGCTGCTAGATGCCAGAGGCTGTGTGTGGTCACAAGTCTGTACCATCTGGTACCTGTTCTGGGAGCTGAATTAACCCCAAAGCTGCATGTGGATCCTGAGACTTCATTTTAACTCAGAGTTTCAATCTCCTCCCCTTTACCAGATTTTATTTAAATTCTTTCCAACATAGTAGCAATAGTTAGAATGATCACATGTCTTACCTTTATTTTCTTTGTCCCCTGGTAGGAGGGAAGACAACAGAAGAGGGGCCCTCAGTACTGGCCAAGCACCCTCCCCATCATTCCTAGTCTTTCCTTGCCTAGATACCCAGTTGGACCCGTGGCTCTCTCCAGCCCTGTGGATTTGTCCCCAAGAGTGAGAATGGGGGAGGGAGCAAAAATCCTGAGCTGAAATGTAAAGGCCTCAAATACCGCAAATAAAAATGGAAACTGAGCTGTGTGATTCACTTCACCAACATGACTCATGTTCTCCTAAGGTTTCCGTGAACAATATGTTCACAGTCTGGTTTAATTATAGCCTAGATCCGCTGCTGCCTCGGTGAGCCTCCAAAGTGCAACCCGGCCTGCACCCCTGAGGAAAGCACCACCAGGGAAGAGGGCACTGGCAATGGTTTTCTGCAGGGGCCATCAGTCACCTCCCCTATAGGACAATCCTTGAGGAGCCTGGGCTGGAGGCTACCTCCTCAGGTGGAAGAAGAACTTTGTTCTCTAGGTTTTGTGGGCTCCTAGGTCTTTCCCTTCATGCAGAAGCTGGAGATTCACAAGCACCCAGTGTGGGCGGGTGGAGTGATCGATTGAGAGAAAGAAATAGGATTTAGTCAAAGCTCCCTCAGGCGAGGGTGGAGGGAACCCCATGGCTGCCTGGGGAGCTCGGGGGTGGTTCACATGTGAGTCTGATAACACAGGCCAGAAAACTTGCCACTTCCCATCTGCCATGCAGTTGCAGCAGGAGCACCCTGGGTCATTGCACCAGAGGAGATCATTTTACAGATGTGGAGATGTGGCTACAGTTATAGCTTTGTGACAGGGCAGAAGCAATAGCTCCCCTTCTATACAGCATGAAAGCACCAGTGTGTGTTTCCACAAAGAAGCCAGTGCCTTCCCCCCGCAGAGTCAGCATTATATGTGATTCCCACCACCACAATCTGTGCTTGAGTGAAAGAATGGTGGGAAAGGACAGCCTGACACCTTGGGTTTCAGGATTTCCAGATAAAAATCCAGGATTCCCAATTAAATTTACATTGCACACAAATGACACTTCAGTTTTGGTCCTAAGTATTGTGCAGGACCTGCTCGTACTAAAAGTGCATTTGTTATTTCCCTGAAGTCCAATTTTAATTGGTCATCATGTATTTTTGTATAACTTTGGCAACCTATTTAGAGTTTAAAGTCACACAACCTGCTCCCCCACTAAGATGATCTTTGCTTTTTTATTTCTTTGGCTTCAAATGCTACTTCTGCCACCAGGGGCCTTTGAAACTCTGGACAAATGACCTGAGCATTTCAGGCTTTCATTTCTCATTCTGCACAGTGAGTGAAACTGTAATAATGTCCCAGGACAGCAGCAAAGATAAAAAAAAGAAATGTGGACTCTTTAGATGGCCTGATGCCTTCTGTCCTTTGGTTTTTGTAGATGCTGAACGCCAGTAAATACGGATAGCCTTTTTTGTTTGTATTAGTGTGTTTTCCATTGCTATTAAGAAATTCTTGAAGCTGAGTACTTCTACAGATGAAGTTCAATGCACCTGACATTTTTTGAGTCAGCTAGACTTCTAAGATCTGAGTCAAGTACCTCAAAGTCAGGGAGATCTCTCTACCAAAGTCAGCTCCATCTGTTTAGCCTCTAACACTACAATATAGCAATTATTTATATAATGTTGGCATTGCATTAGATACTCTGTCATCTAGAGATTAAAGATTGAAGAACACAGGAAGATGTAAGTTATACCCCAGTGTCATTTTATAGAAGGCACTTGAGCAGCTGGAGCTGGAACCACCCCTCTCCATACCCTAAGTGCCTCAGTTCCTCCGTGTGCATCATCTGGCTTCAGTGTTGGGGTTTTTGTTGGAACTTAGACTGCTATGGTTCCCTATAGTGCTGATACAAAGAGGCAAAAATAAGAAATGAGGAACTTGAGGCAGTTTGAGAGAGGCCAGGTCAACGAGGTAGAAGGCCAACTTGTTTTTTTTCCTCAAATCTTTATTATAATTTTTTCTGAACATGTCAGTAGGACAGCCACAATAATCAATACAGTGCATATCGTTGTTTTCATAGTAGTTGTTCAGAGTACAAGATGCAGACATAAATTTTCTAAAGACTATTGGTACAAATATTTCTTCTAATTGAACTAAGAAATGGGCATTCAAGATGAACATACACTTCTCAGAGGAAGATATACTAGAAGCTAATAAATACATGGAGAAATGCTCCCCATCACTAGCCATCTGTGAAATGCAAATTAAAACAACACTTAGATATCATCTCACCCCAGAAAGAATGGCTACCATAAGGAAATCAACCAACAATGAATGTTGGAGAGGCTGTGGGGAAAGAGGAACCCTTCTCCACTGCTGGTGGGAATGCAGACTGGTGCAACCATTATGGAAAGCAGTGTGAAGGCTTCTTATAAACTAGAGCTGACCAACTAGTCTTGACAGATGGTCATCCAGCCAGAATTCCTTCTTTCTCATTATAGCAGGATTCCAATTTTATTCTGGGCATTTAACAGGTGATGTCTCAGAAGGTGATTCCTCCCTCAAGGAACAGATAGAAAGATCTTGAAAGGGACTTTTGGGAAAGATTTCCCCACCTGGAATCTTAGAATGGGTTGCTTCTCAGGAAGAGAGATGACAGGTGTGAGTAAGAAGAAAATAGACTAGGCAAGCACTCTATGACTGAGCTATAGTCCCAGTCCAAGATATTGCCTTTTAAGGATGTGATGCTTGATGTGGTGGCAGCCATCTAACAACCATGAAAGGAGAACAAAAACATAAGTCCTTCATGGCCTTGTTAAGCCCCTGAGCCAACCTTGCAGCCTTCTAGCTCTAGACTTCTTCCATGAGATAAGGTCTATTTTGTATGAGTTACTGGTAGCTGGATAGTTGTAAATGTCCTGCTGAAAGTATCTCAGGACATCACTGATTAGTCTGTGTCCTTGTACCATCCTGCCTTCTAGAGTTCTGTAAGAGGTAGGTCTTCAGGATGTACCCCCTAGGCAGTACAGCCTGCTCTTAGATAAGGATGGAGTCACCTCTTTCCTGTTGTTACCCCATGCCACTGTCTCAGAGGCAGAGATTTCTACAAATTTGAGCTTTCATCAGGGCTAGCACATGCCTTCTGAAGTGCAAATGCTCCCAGGAGGGCTTAGAGTCCTGGTGGCCCCTTGGCTCTTTCACATTCCAGCAACCCAGGTGTCTCAGAGGCAGCAGGACTCCGGCCAGACTGAGAATGGGAGGAGAAGGCATTCAGGGGCTATTTTTTTTTCTTTTCGTTTATGTATTTGATACAAGGTCTCATGACACAGCTTGGACTCATAGTGATCCTCTTGTTTCCAGCCTCCCCAGTGCTTGGATTACAGGTGTGCGCCACCACGCCTAGATTCATTCGATGGCTTAGCGCACCCCAGAGGTGGAGGCCAGCATGGAATGCAGGACTGGGGATTGAACTCTGGTCCTTATGCTTGCCAAAGCACGTACTTAGTCCACTGAGCTGTCTTGCCAGCCCTTCAGGGACTATTTCTAAGAATAATGCATTGGATGTTTGCTAGCTTCTAGGAGCTTCATTCATACTATTTTTCAATTAAACATTTATTTATTCTCATATGTCGTGGGGTATCCAAGCATTGTAAAAGTAGTAATACACTGGTTCCTTGTAAAAGCCATAGGAGGCACTGGTGTTATGACTAGGCCCTGTCCTTGTGGTATTGGAGGGAGCAGCATCAGGGATTTGGTCTGGATCTGCTACTCTGAACCATGACAGTGCAGGTGGCTCTCCCAGCTTCAAACTGTAGTATGGGAAAGGACGTTTGGGTAAAGTAGCTTGTTTACTGGCCATTCCCTGACTCCATGCCCTCTAGGGTTGCCCACCTTGGTACATTGGGCCAAGGAATCTACATGTTCTGAGGTAGCCTGGTGGCCCAGACAGGTGAGGTATGCTTCCTTAGAAGCTCTCTCCCTTCTAAGGGCAGCCACACTTCTCCCAAAGGTCTGCAACCCATATCCTTGGGGGTCAAGTGTGTAGAGCAGTGCTGGTGAGCCTGTGGTGTCTATGCTGCGGTAGTAGGTTATTATTGAAAGCCCTAAAGGTTCGACTTCACTGCCCTTGAGGAAGAAGGAATACAACAGTTAAACGTGAAGACCCAACTTATAAACTTGGTTTCTCTTCCCCAAATGTCATCTTTGTGCCTCTCTGCATCAGAGAACCCTGATGGGGTCAAGCAGAGGGGTACCCTGAACTTTCTGGGTGTGATTAACAGATGCTTGAACTGGCGTTACCCAAGTTTGGGGTCCTCAGAAGCAGACTTCCACTACCATTCCCTTTATTCTGATTAGCTAATATGTAACTGGCCTCCAAAACCTTCTGTGATGAGCACTGCTACTCTGTCAGGACAATGAGGAAATAATACTTACATAGTGATTTGCCATCCCAGGCCACACAGTTCAAATGTTACTCATCTGAATCAAAATCCCACTTCAGAAATACCCTAGGCTGCCTCTCATGAGTGTGCAGGTGCCTGCAAATCTGGATGGGTGTCCCCTTGGGGTGGGGAGGGAGGGACCAAAACCACTGACTACTGAGCTTCTGGCATGGGCTGGCAGTTCCCATACATTACTAAAACACTGTGATACATATACATATCATTGTTATTACATACATAATAAGGTGTTCGTATAATTCTTATACCATTTCACAGAAGAGGAAACTAAGGCACCAAGAAAATACATGTAATCAGAGAGGGCCCAGCTCTAAGCGGCAGTGTGGGGATGAGAAGGCATGTGTGACCCCAGAATACCTACTGAACATAGGGCCAGAGGACCCAAACGGTGCTTGATGCCAGGGACAGGCCTTAAGCTAAATGTTGGGCTGGGGATGTAGCTCAGTGGTATAATACCAGTTGATAAGTGTGAGGCCCTGAGTTCAATTCCTGGTACCAAAGAGGAAAAAAAAAAATCTGAAACTAAATGCTACCTTGGTTATAGTTATACTGAAGCTCACTGAGTATCTCTGGTTAAGGTATCTAGCACATCGTGTTCACAGAAAACAAAGACCCTAGCTAAGAGCTCTGCAGTTAGGCAAGGTGGGACACATTGGTAACTAGCTCTTCAGGAGACTGAGACAGGAAGATCCCAAGTTTGAGATCAGCCTGGACAATTTAAGTAACAACTTGTCTGAAAGGGCTGGTGATATAGCTCAGTGGTAGAGCACTTACTTTGCATCTGTGAGCACTTGGGCTCAATTCCCTAGTACCGGGGGAGAAAAAAACCCCTGCAGTTTCTAAAGCGCTAACCTACATTTCTTCTAAGCTTGAAGCAGACCCTTTGAAAAGGGCTGGTGGACACTGATCCTCCACCACTTAACAGCTGGAGAAATAGATTCCAAGGAACAGAGTGTCTTAGGAGTGAGGCTGAGCCTCAGCCTCTCCCTCCCTGGGTGTGCTGGAGCCTGGGAGATGCTTCCTTGTTGGACAAGGTGGGTCTTGAGGTACAGCTCAAAATTAACTACTTGAAAACATGATTTGCATCACTCGAGACCGAATTTAGCTTTTTATTACTGCACACAATGCTGAAAATTTCTTCCCTTCTGTTTCTCTCCATATCAATCACTCAATCCTTGTATAAACCAAGAAAATGAGTCTTTCCTGAGGTCATTTTGTAAGGGAGATGCCATGTTCTTTGCCCACATGGGTAAACAGGGAGCTGGGAAGCAGACTTTAGGGCTTTGGTCCTGATCTGCCACTAACATGTGGTACTGGGTGACATTGATAAGTCTTCTAGAGCCTTGCTGTGGTCTTCTGATGAAGTAGATCCATGGAGATGACAACTACCACTCGTAGCACCTGAGACAGATGTGCTGCTGGCCAGAGGTGTAGTTCATTCTGCCCTCTTCTCTAATACACCCACTGGAGACCCCAGGGGACCGAGTCACCTATTCCAGGCCCTCCTCAGCACCATCCTTTTTTTAATTTTTGAGACAGGGTCTCACTGTGCAGTTCAGGCTGGCCCTAAACTCACTTTTGTAGCCCAGGCTGGTCTCGAACTCGCACTGATCCTCCTGCCTCAGCCTCCCAAGTGCTGAGATACAAGCGTGCGCCACCACGCCCGGCTCTGCACCATCCTTTTTGTTCCCACTCCTGCTTCCAATCTTTCCATGCTTGGCAGTGCCTACCCTGGCCAGTCTCGTGGAATGCTCCCACACGACCCCTTCCTGCCTCCTGTGGATGACTCACTGCATTTCTTTATTCTGCTTTTTTAAAATCATGCTTTTTTTCAGCTGAACGAAATGTGTCAATTTAAAAACTCAGCCCAGCATATATCTATTTAAAGTGTACAGGAAGCAGCCTTTGAGCAACTTGCAGGATACAAAGCCTTTAGAACCTTTGAAGGCCTCACTGCAAAACCTGTAACTCATGCTTTGTGAGGCCCTGTCATGAAGGACAGGTAGTTACTTGGGAATGTCACAGGGCAGATCTCATGTGCATTGGGTTTGTGATGGGAAGCCACCACAAGGGCAGGAAAGGGCAGAAACAGCCAAGGCTTTCCTCCTCTGGACAAATTCCCAGCCCTGGTGTGCTTTGCTGCCTTACTACACCACAACTGAACCTGCAGCCACTGAAGGACATGTTGTGGGCAGACGTGGGAATGTGGCTGCCAGTCTGCGCATGTGTGAGCATGCACGTGTGTACACATACGGGCATGTGTGCTTAAAACGTTTCTAAAGAGCCTATGGGTTTTTAGGCTTGAGATGGGGAGGAGGTTACAGAAGGGAATGGGACTCATTCCTCTCCTGCTCTCCTGTTGTTCTGCCACTGGCATGTTTTAGCTACCACATTTCCCCCCTCCATAGCAAAGTAGGAGCCACTCCAGGAGGGTGTGTGGGCTCCTCAGATGCCCACACATGAAGGAAGCTAAGTCTGCATGGGCACCTGTTTCCTTCCTTACTCATCCCTCACAGACAGTCCCTCCAAACATGCTTGGTACTGCCCTTTAGTACATTCACACCGCACTGCTGGGTGGCTTGAACCACCAGTGCCACATGCATGACTGTCTGAAAAAAATGGATGCTGCCATGACAGCAAAAGCAAAAAGCCAAGCATTTTATGGCATTTTGTGCACACTACAAATGAGCTGCATTTATGTCTAAAATGTTTTAAACTCACAAATATAAAGTGACTTAGAGAAATAAATTTGATGATTATAATAATTTTGTATTGGTTTGAGTAACATGAATATTTGGGTAGTAATTACTCAGATTCAAGCAACTAACTAGATTCAATCCATTTATAGACTTTCTGTGAATTTTAGTAGTCAAGTGACCAATAAAAGTGATCTGTTTGTGTCACCAGTGGTACAGGCTACCCAATGGGAAAGTCCTGTGGGTACGCCCAACAGTTCAAGCCAGCAGAAGCCTTTTTTTCTCTCTGGCAGTAATCCTCTCATTCTTCCATTGAAACCTAGCAATTTGGGACAAAGGCCAAGGTCTACACTCCTCCCCTTGGTGGCTTCCAGTTTTACCCAGGCGTAACACAAACAGGTGCACTCCTGCCTTAGGTCCTTTGCACCGGGCATTCCTCCTGCCTAGATGGTCTTGCCCCAGGTGCTGCCTGGCCAGTCCTCACTTCTTTCAGCTCTTTGATCAAATTCTGCCTCTAGAGAACCTCTCCAGTGCTCGTATCCAACAGTTGCTGCCCACGACCGCAGGCATTCTTGCCTTTTTGTGGGCCATGTTCTTGTCCACTATTTTTATCATTCTCTGACAGGTTATGTTATTTCCTTATCTGTAGCAGGGAGGAGGGTAGGAAAAGTCTGGTGGTTTTCCCAGTGCCCTTCACTGACCTGAAGGAAAACACTGAGATGGTCTCGGCCCCTTGGTGCAACACAGGCTTTGATGACCTTTTGACGGTCAGATTACATTCTTGAGAAAAATCTTGCCTGGTGGCCTCCAATATTCTGCAAGGCTTTTATTCATCTTTGAGGAGCAAGATGGTAGCCTATCGTATGGGGAGGGCTTGGTGGAATTCCCACGCTCGCCTGCACATGGACATGCCAGATGTTCCTCTTTCTCCAGCATCCCTAAGTAAATAGCCACTCCTGGTGGGGGCTGGTGAGTGGCAGAGGACACTGCCCCTTTACACCAAGTCTGAGCCTAGGAACCTGCACACCTAGTAGGCTCTAAGCGAGCAGTTCCTGGGCTGACTTGCAGCCTCTGTTCCTGCTCTTCCTGCTGCTCACAGCCCCACCCCATCTCTCCAGCAGCCTATAGGTGCCAAGCCTGTGCTCATCCAGGGCCTGAGTGAACTCTGTCTCTGAGCCGGAATTTGACCCCTCACAACGGTGACTGGCTTATTTATATCCCTTTCTCCTACTAGACATGAATTTTCAGTATCCCAGCCATTCAACCTTGTGCCAGCCACTCACACCCCTATGCTCACAGCCCCAAGCTAGTAATAGAAGGGACAAGGCACACCTCCTGCAGGACTGGGCATCAGTCCGGGCATCAGTACCAGTGAACCAAGTTTTAAAGAATAAATGGGCTTGTAGGCACAAGGCTGCTGAGTCCAATCCTGCTGCATAACAGAATTCCACTCACGTAGCCACTTCTGCTGCCTAGCTCTGTGGTACAGCGCCTTCTCCAACCAGCTGGGCACTAGCACTAGCGCCTCAGCTCTTGCAGTTAATGGGGGAAAAGGCAGTGTGTGGAATTGCTGACCTGCTGTCCAGACCACAGGGAGAGTCTGGCGACAGGCAGCAGAGAGGGCACCTTGGCCTAGAGGGCTGTGCCTCCTCAGAGCTGAAGCAAGTCCTCAGATGCTTAAGAGAATGCAGGGAATGAGCCCTGGTGACAGCTGGGGAAAGTTATTCTGTCAGGAGAGAGGCTTTAAACCACGAATTGGTTCCAGTTCTTTATTTTTAAATCCCCCAGCTGGCTAAAGTCTTAGAAGGAAAGATGTGACAATCATTTGCAATGTGCCCCAGATGGGCTGTCACTCAAGGTTCAGGGAAGTCTAATGGGGCTGGGCTGGTGGTCACAAAAAATATGAGGCCCCCTTCACAATTCTCCTGGGCTTTGTTGGGCTGGCAGGCAGTGGGGTTGGCTGTCACCACACAGCAGTGTGTTCCAGCCACCATGGCTCAGTGGTTGTTATTTTGTTATTTCCACCCAGAAAGACAACATGTAACTGCCTTGCCTCAAGCTGGGTGGCATATGGACGTCGTCCTGGGCTGAGGTTGCTACGCATCTCTCTTTACTCCTGCCACAGGGGCTGCTTCTGCCCTGGTGTACGTTAGGTCACACACCTGGTGGCAGTAGATGTGTTTTGCTGTACAGAGGAATAAAAACCCACTCTTGGCTGGGGTGTGCACTTAGGTCTGGATGCTCAGCCTGAGTCCTCTCATGCCCATGGGATCTCCATGTCGGAAAGTTGGCCCCTCTGCTGCAGAGTGGGGCTCTCTGATGCTAGCTTTTCCAACCTCTCCTGCTAAAGGTTTCCCTCTGAGCTGATACAGC
>PVJA010057551.1:0-10399 GCA_004027025.1 Myocastor coypus
GGGTTTGATGGGGGGTGGTGCTATGGCTGCCTTTCTGCTCCTGCCCCTGCAGCATGGAGACAGCCTAGGGCTCCACCAGCCTGAGGTACAGGACTGTTTAATTCCACGAATCTGTCTAACCACAGGTCATGGGGGCAGGGGGATTTAGCTGAACCATTTATAATGTACCCCACCAATTCCTGATGGTTCCAACTAACACTGTGTTTTAGTTCAGTTTCTCTGAGTAGTTCTGAGTGAGGCTCCTGCTTTACACATCCATGTTGTCTCCTCTCCAAATACTTACTTCTTAATAAGGTCACCTATTTAGCAAACAGCCTAGAAATAATGCAGGATCCTTAGGAAATGAAAAAGTTATTGCAAACTTCACTGAGGTGATAAAAACCATGCTGCTAATTTGATGCAACCTGAGGGTCCCTACTCCACTTAAATTCATTGCGCACAAATTTTGTAAAGGTTTGACTCATTCCTGTAAGAGCACAGAAAGTTAAAATTAAATATAAACTGAGACAGTATTTCATAGCAGAAATGACTCCTGTTAGCTGAGCTGTGCCTAGACACACTTTGCACACATGTGCCCACTCTTTCCTCTGGTTCACACAGCCCGATTGTCCACGCCTACAGGAAGCACAGAAAGGCCGAGCATCCACCCCTCAAAGGAGATGCCAGTGTGTCCCTGAGACAGGGATGGCTGCTGGATTTCTCCAAAAGAGTTCAAGTAGTGGACTGATGGAAAGGTGACTCCTGCTACACTCCTGCCACGTGGTTTGGGCAAGGTATAAGTGAGTTTCTGGATTCAAGCTTTAAAAGAATGCAAATGTCCACTCACAGATCTGGGATTTCACTACTAGAAATCTGACATCATCAGGAAAATTCTAAGCACACTAAGAGCACTGTCCTGGTGAGTCCCAAACTGGACATTTTGGTTGACAGTGTCATCGGAATCCGGCCTGCAAGCTACGCCTGTGAATGGGTCAGATAAATGAAACCATGTGGGTACCAACTGAATAGTCCACTTGGCAAGTATGACAAGGTGGGACATCATTCAGCACTCAGTTATGCTTGAGTTCTACATCTATAAAGTTATAAGAAATTAGAATGATTGTTTTTTAAGCCCCTATAGTTTTGCAACAATTAGCTACATAGTGATAATAGCTAAGAGAAAGTAAAAGAAAAACAAAACACAGGTAGAGGAGTGAAGAAGGCAGGCAAGGGAAGAAAGACAATGTAATGGCTTCAGTAATGAATAGGCTCACCTTTGTGGGTAACTGTGAGTGTCCAGTCTTCCAGTTATCTCCGGGGCCATGTGGGATACAGCTCAGCAGTCGTGACTTCTCCTTTGGTTTAAGCACAAGGTTCATGGCTTCGCTGTACGTCTGATGTGCTCCTGAACCCAGGAGGAGGCCTTCAGACCGCATCAGTGAGCCCTGTAAGAAGTGAGGAGGAGTGTGAACAAAAAACTGAGTGCCTAGGGAAAATGTGTAGGACTGGCATCTCCTAGAGCATGCAGTCATTTCCTATATAGTTTTCATAGTCAACTTCAGGGAAGACATACCATTGTTAGCTCTTTCAGCCTGAGATTTATGATGAACATATTATTCTGTTCCACGTAACTTTTTCTTTATCTTTACTTACATTTAGTGACTTGTTCAGTCAAGACAAACTGAAATATCATCCATTCATAGATGGCTTCCTTAACCATAAATACACAGTGTTTTTCTCTTTCACAAGATGTAGAGATCTGAAACTACGGACCTGACTGCCTTATATTTTGTTGGTTTCCATCTTTTCATTCCCTAAGCCCTTCCACTTCATCCAAACTTGGAAGAGAAGTGGACCAATTAATCAGGTCCTGCAGATCTTTACTATTAACATATGAAGACATAATCCACATCAGAATATGTAATGCAGAAGGTGCTCAAGAGTTCATTATATTATAATAGCTTAAGGTAAGTATTTTAGTTACTTTACATCTTTTTGAGAGTGTATACATTTGGTTAAAAAGAAGGCAGAGCATACCATAGGTATTTTAACTTAAGCATATTTTCAATAACATCCATCACATCAAGTGAGCCATGTTTATTTGATAACTAGTTAGCTGGGTACTCATCCAGCACCAGCAGCGGCAGCAATCTGCCCTTAGCCGCCACGGATTTTAGTGGCCTGCCGACTCTCGCGAGGCCTTTGGGAAATAAGAATGGGCGGGCCGTGCAGCTGGGAGCTAAGGCGAGCACGCATGTGGTCTCTGCTTGGAGAGATATTCTTGGCGCAACTCGAAAGTTTGTAATTGTGACTGCTCATATTCCATGTGACATGGAAGTGCTATTTAAAAGATCGCAGAACAAGGCATCGTATTATGCATCAAGGCTTTATAAATTCCTATAAAACAATTTTTACATTATGGACATATCTATAATCAGTTTTCATCTATTAGTGCGCTGGTAAGTCCGCTGTAATTAAGTAATTCTTGAAATATAAAACATAAAGTAAAATAATGAATGTAGACATGGAGCTTTTCCCTAGGTTGTCACTAGGAAGTCAACAGCATCGCCTTCGCTGCAGTGATCTGCCTCCTGCTCCTCCCTGCGCCCCCTTCTGGACAGCCTAAGCCCCCCCCCCCCCATGTGCTCATCTGAAGCCTGTCATATTTATGTTTGGGCTTCTCATTAAGAGGGCTAATTTCAAAATGAAATGCAATGAAAAGAAAAATATGACTTTTTAGCCCCTTCATTCATCTGAGAACCAAAGATGCAATGCACCTGTAGATACCAAGGTGTGCCAGGTCGGGTGCTCTGACGGCCTCACTCCCCAGCCCCCTGCTCCACCTGTCTCTGCAGGCCTGTTTCCTGCTGCTCTAGCCCTGCCCCGACACCTTGCCTAGGTTTCCTTCTTCTGTCATAGCTGCTGACTCTTACTCATTGGTCAGTGCTCACCTTAGGCACCATGTGGTGCAGAAAGCCAAGAGTGAGGTGAGTGCCTCAGTGTTTTCACAGTACACTGTGTACGCCTTGACCATGATCCGATTTTTAGTTTTTCATTATAATTTGAGTTCCATAAAACCCATTCTATGTGTACACTCTAATGACTTGTTTTATTAGAGTATAGACTAGTGTGCATATTGTCACTTTCAAAGGAGAACATTTCTATCCTCAGAGAAAGTTCCCTTGTCTGACTTTTCTGTTAATGTCTAGTCCCATTCTCAGGCTCAGGTTAATCCATTTTAATTCTACAGATGTGATTTTTTCCCCCTGAATTTCACATATTCTAAAGTGTACAGTATAAAGCGTTTGTCTTTGTGCGATCTCTTTCACCTAGCAGTTTGTGATGTTCATGCAGCCTGTAGCATAAACCAGTCCTGTGTGTTTTACCGCTGCTTGGAGAATACACCACGTCATGTTTATTGATTCACCAGTTAAGGGACATGCATTTCCACTTTATGCGTAAGGCTACCATGAACATTCTTGTACAAGTTTTGGGTGGACACATGCTCGTTCTTGTCTTGAGTGATTATCTCCAGAATGCAATTTCAGTGTTGTAGGCTATGTGTTTTAGTTTCTAAGAAACTGACGAACTAGTGTGCAAAGCGGCTGTACCATTTTACATTCAAAAAAAGCAATACGTGGGGATTTGACTTTCTTTGAGTTCTCAACAGTGCTTGCTATTACCTGTGTTTTAGGGTAACTCATGAATATGAACTGGTATTACCTTGTGGCTACGTGCATATTACTTTAATCACTAATTTCGTTGAGCATTGTTTTATGCCCATATAAGATTTGTGTGTTTGCTTTTGTTCTCAGTGACAAAACAGCCTGGGAAATGAGTTTAGAGGAGGGAAGGACGTTGGGGCTCACCGTCTCCATGGTTAGCTGACCCCTCTGCTTACACCCTACCGCAGGGCAAGGGTAGCAGAGTAGAAGAGTGCAGCAGAGGAGTGCTACCTAGCTCTTGGGGGAGGGAGGAGGGAGAAAGAGAGACACTTAGGACTTTCAGGAACTAAAACCAGAATTTGGGTTAACATTAAATTCATATAAGCAAATACAAAATGTACTTGGTGACTGAAACTTCAGTTATCAGGACAATTTTATTTCGCAGGATTAACTGTAACACGATGACTCAGATGCCCTCTGTTGGTGAGGGTAGTCAGTGGACCTAAGTGTCTCCGAGATTCCTCGTGAGTGCACTATGGCTCCTTCTGTACCAGGAGTATGAGAAGGAAGTAATAGGCATTAGGAAGAATGCGTTGTCCTTTATAAATAGTGGTGCAAAATATGATAGATAGAAGTTTTTTCTCACGTTGAAGATTAAATGAGGTATAAAGGGATTTGTCTAAGCCTGCTGTGGAGGAGAAGCAATGTATCAGTCGATTTTGTCTTCATGGGTGCCATGCCCCCTGTATAACTAAAGGTGAGAGCTTTAATTCACCTCACACTTTGGGCAACTTCAGGCCATACTCAGCTGGCTCTAGGGCAGGAACATCACAGCAGAATGACTTGGGAGAGGAAGCTACTTAGTCCATAGGCCTCAGGAACAAAGCACAGGAATGGCACCAGAGGAAGTGACAGAACCACAGACACTGGTCAAGCCCAGCCTCCGTGATCCAGCATGACTCCAGCCCACGTCACTCATCTGCTAGAGGTTTCTTAACTCAATGAAGGTGACACGTTAGAATTAAAGGTCACAACCCAAACTTTACTAACTTCGCACTCAAATATATCTTCTTCAACTGTCCTAATATCCAAATAATGGCAATAGCTAGTTTATAATTCCACCTAACAAAATTTGCCTGCCCCATATACAATCAGAAGCACAAGAATCAATTCTCCAAAGTCTTAAAGGTTCCAACATATTACAAAATTCCAAGTAAAGTGTCTTCTGAGCTAATTGTGAAACTATGTAAGGTGAGAAAAAAAAAAAAAAAGAATAAACTTTTTTTTCAGAACCAGGGATTGAACTCAGGACCTTGCACTTGCCTTGCACTTGTGCCCCTGAGCTATCTCCCTGGTCCCATAATAAACTTTTTAATTCAAGAAGACACAGAAACATAGAAGGATCAGAGCAATGCAAAACCCAATGTCAGCAGGACAAGGGTTAAGCCTGGTAGCTCCATGCCCGAAATCTGGGGAACATGTGGTAAAGTGTGGCTTCCAAAGGGCCTGGGCAACCCTGTCCCCCAAAGCCATGCTAGTTGCACCCCACAAAGCTTCTCCCTCAGCCTGGCTTCACTCTTGCAGCGTAGCTTTGCTTGATAGATGCACCATATTTTGGGCATCTCTGATTTCCTAGGATCTTCCTTGTACCTTTAACGTTATCTCCACAGTTTCACACTCTGAACTCTTAGGGACTTCTTCTCCTGGGCCTTCCTTGGAGATCTAGGTAAAGGTTTCTCTGTGCCCATAACTGCTGTGTTATTCATGCTGATAAAACCACCATCAGATAGATGAGGTCAACCTCAGCTGCCAGCTGGAGCAGTTACAGGGCCCCCTTGGACTACAGCTGCCGTGGCCTGTGAGTGCCGGGATGGCAGAGCACAACAAAATGAATCCTCTCCAACTAATTTTCTAGGCAACCTTTTTGAACAGGTGTCCTAGGGACTCTCTTACGAAATGGAAGCTGACAAATGTACACCTTGAGTCTGATGTGAGTGGGTTCTTGCTTTTTTCTATGGAGTCCTCAAGTTATCTTTCTACCCGTCTTTGTACAAAGTACTTGCTTTGTTCCTAATAGTGGTATTTTTTTCAGCCCTAACTCTATATATTTAAATTTTTCAAAATTTTCTCCTTTGCTTTTGTGTGTGTTGTTCAATTTTTCTTTTCACGGTCATCATCCAAATTTAACAGATTATCAGACAAGACTTATAATATTACTCTGGTTTATTCCTCTTTTTTTCCTAAGTGATATAATTCATCTTTATTTTTAGATGAACTACAGTTAATTTAGGAATATGCATTTATTTTCTTTCTTTTTTTTTTTTCTTTTGTATTTTAGGGAAGCGTCTACAGGGTGCTCAGGGTCTCACTACTAGATCTGACTCGTAGTGGTCCACTGGCTTACAGCCTCCCAAGAGCTGGGATTACAGGCACCCACCACGATGCCCAGTCTCAACTGCTGCCTCAGAGCATATGAGGGGTGGGGATGGCATGGCAGGCCCGGGGATTGAACTGCTGGCCCCTGCACCTGCTTACAGGTGCTTTAATCTGCTGAGCTATTTGGCCGGCCCTGTATTTCATTTTTTGAGTTTGATATTTGTGAGGAAATAGGAACACAAAACATGACACTGTTGGTATCTGTTGCTTATTAAGCAGAGGGAAAATACAGTTTAAATATACAAAAAATCATAATGATTATTTGAAATAATAAAATATAATGAAAACTTTAAAATATTTAGTTAGAGGGGCCCAGCAGGATGGCTCAGTGGTCTAAAATGCCTGCTTAGGAAAGCTTAGGCGGCTGTAGGGACTGTGGTTCGATCCCTGCCATCACATGCTGTGCCAGCCCTGCCCTCAGGGCAGGCTGAGCCAGCCATAAAAATAAATAAACAAACAAACAAAAGTTCTGAAACAAGAAAAAAAAATAAAATAAGAAAATTATTTAAAAAATATTTAGTTAGATACATTTTATTCAGTTATTTCATAAAGATAGTCTTACACTGGAATGAACATTTACAAAGGCTTTTTTAAAGAAGAAAAATATGCTTTAAGGTTCATAAAATTTAGTGTCTTTAGCCATGTACTTTATTTTAATATTTAGACATTCAACATTCCTTGAATTTCTAAGCAATATGAAGATACTTAGGAAGTGAAAACAACAAAAGCCCAAGCCCTCACTATGGAGGAGTGAGGAAATGATTCATTCTAAACATCACAGGCCACATATTTTAACTTCAGTGAGTCAGAGCACAGTAGTTGTAGTATTTCCACAGGAGGAATCCTACTCCACCAGATCCAGAAATTCTTGCTAGGGCAACACATTGTACAGTGTAAGTGCCATTATAATATTATAAGAGAAAAATCTACTATACCTTTGTTGCTAGGCTTTCTGGTAGTGCACAAATCTTTAAACAGAGTGACAGTTTTATTTTTTTTTAATAATTTTTTATTTTATTTATTATTTTTTTCTTGTTTCAGAATCTTTGTTTGTTTATTCACTCATTTTTTTTTATGGCCGGCTCAGCCCACCCCGAGGGCAGGGCTGGCGCAGCATGTGGTGCCCGGGGTCGAACTGCAGTCCCTGCAGCCGCCCAAGCTTCCCCAAGCAGGCGCTTTAGACCACTGAGCCATCCCGCTGGGCCCCATAGAGTGACCGTTTTAAACCCATCAAGGAAACTAGAATCCTGAGCACAGTGACATAGTCACAGAGTCGTACAGTAGCACACTAATGGCTCACCAAAGTTGGCCTGTAATGCCAACCATCTTATTATGCTAATGTGTGAGAATTCTTGGCGAGAGTCTGAGCATGTGACAGCATGCGGGATGAAGCTGTAAGCATTTGAAAACCTTGGGAGGAAATCTACAGGCTCCTGCTTTACTGCACCCTTCCACTGACAGCACACAAGCTCCTCGTCCAACTTGGAACTTGCCCAGACTGAAGACCTGTAATATTATTTAATATGACAACTGTCAGCTTCTATTGTGCATTCTCTTCTTCATGAAGGAAATACTTAATGCAACATAATTAGGTTTTAGAAAATTAAACATCTGGATCTTTTTCTTCAGTGTTAGCATGTTGTCATAAAATAGCATCAAATGGTTTGGTTAACAAAATGCAGAGAAAGAAAAAAGTTTCCTTGTAACTTTCTGATACGCTGCATTTGAATTAAATTATGTTTTAAAATTTACACAGATCAACTTAGCATTGGGGCAGCTGAGGTGAACAAAATTCATGTAAGTAGAGAATCCCTTGAGAGTCTTTGCCTAGGCTTGATGCAATTTATTTGACCATCTATGCTGCCAATCATTTTGTACCAGAGACTTGTACCAGAGGAAGCAAGATCATGGCGTAGTCTTAGATAAATCCCAAGTCAGAGTTACTTAACAGAGCAGTGGTACATATTCTTGTTCCTACAGTCTACTAGGAAGGCAGGCAATTCTGCAGAGCGATCTTCACTCATGCTGAAGGCTCCCAAGCCCTATGCTTTGGGGACCATACTGCTTCCTTAGTGGATGTGCCAGAGTTAGGTACATTATTTTACCTCTGCTGTTCTGTGCTTACCCTGGGGTTAGTCAGACACTTCTGTTCTTGATCTATTGCCTGGAGTTTGACATTACTGCTTCGCTTCAATGTATCTTCAGGGTGTTGCTGGAAGACAGGGTCACATCTTGATGAAGAGTGTATGCATAATGCCTGTCAGGCGTGAGTCTATCTCTTCAGTCAGGGTGGTGAGCTAGAAGAAAGCTGTGCATTGGAGAGAAAAGAAGAGGCTTTTGAAAAGTTTTTGTTTTGGTTGAACAAGTGTTTTGTGAGAAGACATTGTTATTAATTGTGAATCCCACAAAGCAGCCATTTATTTCAAGTTGGAGGGTTGGGGACTAGCGTTGTCTGGAAAGGTGTCGGTCCCAAGAGTAGAGCTGCGAGCCCTCTGCGTCTTTATCTGCATCCCAGAGAGTGCTTCTGGAGGAAATCAAATGTCCTTGGATTTCTTGACATAGAAACACAGGCAGTGAACCTACAGTCTAAAGCTGCTCAATTGCCAACCCTTACCATGTTCCCGAGGGTGAAGCTACTTTGAATTCTTAAGCTCTCTCACCTGGCTTATTCTATGCTTGAGTACAAACTTTTGATATATTCTAGCCTCTTGGTTAAGCTGATTTCCCTCAAATTTATTGATATTACTAGCATTATAAAAGCAATGAATTCTTTTTGGTTATATAAAGATGTATATACATACACAATATGTAAATATTTAATCTTTAAACCATCTCTTGAAGATAAGCATATTTAAGTTTGAAATTTGTGTTTATTTCAGTTACTCATTTATACTTTAAGTATATATATTATATATAAATATATATAAATATATATATATATAAAAATTATTTTAATTAATGTAATATTAACTTAAAAAGTATTATTGGGAATATTACTAATTTCTATTAGTTCATTGAAAATAAATGTTTGTATTAATATTGTTTGGGCAATTAAGGGCCTATATATTGTGTTCTGAGTAACTGATAACAACATACAATGTAATTACCATTGTTACTTTCATATTATCTTGTTCTGAAATATTGTTTTATTTTTCTATTTAAAATAAAATTTAAAAGACATAAACTTATATATCAAAAATGAAGTAAAATGGCATCCCATAGAACAACAAAAAGAAAGTTTTGAAAACAGCCTGTTATCAGGCATTAATTCAAACATATTAATAATATCATGGAAATGCACAAATCAAAAAATGCAAGGATTTATTATCCTTAAAATAAAAGGCTCAGGATGGGCAGATAGCTCAGGAATTTAAGTGACTTCCTAGCAAGGATAAGGACCTGGGTTTGATCCATGGTATTATATACCATACCAGCCACACTCTGAATTGGCCACCAAAGCAGGGCATGGTGGTGCATGCCTTTGATCCCAACACTGGGGCGGCTGAGACAGGAGAATCACTGTGAATCTGAGCTATGTAGTGAGACCTTGCACCAAATAATTAAATTAAATTGAAAAGATTAAATAATTAAATTAATGACTCAGTCCTACTATATGCTAAAACATACTTAAAATTAAATTGAAGGGCTGGCCAAATAAATAGCTCAGTGGATTAAAACACCTGCAAGCAGGTGCAGGGGTCAGGGGTTTAATCCTTGGGCCTGCCATGCTGGCCCCACACCTGGGGCATGCAGAGATAGCAATTGAGACTGGGATTGATGGCGTGTGCCTATAATCCCAGCTCTTGGGAGGTGGTAAACAGGCAGATGCTGGTTGAGTCTGATCTAGTAGTAAGACCCTGAACACCTTGTAGACCCTTCTCTAAGATAGAAAAACAAACAAAATAATAAAGAAGAAATTGGAAGTCACAAACCTGAAATTTCTGAGATAATAACCAATGAAGTAAAGAATCAACTCCAGAAGGTTATGGAGGAAATCAGATAAGAAATGGTCTTTTAGGTAAAAAAAAAAAAAAAAAGACAATCATAATGAAAGAATTGCTGAGTATATCTAAAGAAGACATAGATATAAAATAGAGAAGCACAGACAAATGATGGAAATTTTGAATGAACAATGAAGGAAAGTATTCAAATGAATGAGATAGCTGGAAACAGATAGCCAGGAAATTAAAATTTAAATAGAAAGCTGCAAAACCACTTGAGTGAGACTGAAGGAAGACTTTCAGACCTTGAAGGCAGTGTTGCAACCAGCAACCATGAAGAGAATATCTTGGAAGATAACAAGGAACTCGGAAATAGCA
>PVJA010057552.1:0-10403 GCA_004027025.1 Myocastor coypus
AGAGCCTTAGGTCAGAATCCAGCTGTTAGCCAGGTTGTGACAGAAGCCTCTTGATCGGGAAGGAAGCTACAGGTCAGCAGAGAATGAGGGACAGTGACTCTAGACCACAGACCACCTTGGGGCGAGGTGCTGTGCCACAGGGAGCCAGGCAGGTGCCACACCTGTCTATAGCTTAGAGCATGCACTTGCAGGTACCCTGGGGATGGAGAGGGGACTGTGAGGAGGTGTGGCCTCTAGAACCCCTGCCGTGGGGAGGAACAGCCACAGAGGCCCAGTGGACATTAGCCACTTCTCTTCACAGCTCAGATGCCCTCATCTGAGAGGAGGCAGGATGTCACTCGCACATCCCCAGGCCCAGGCTGGCTGTATCACAGGCACAAGGCAGATGGGCAGAGAAGGCTGAGTCATGGGAAGGCCTCAAAGACCATCTCAGCCCTCTCCCATCCAGCAGTTAGGTGCTCAGGCTCAGTGAGAGGACCCAATGGGCTGCTAGAACCTAGGCCGCTGCCCCTGTGGAAGGGCCCAGGGGCAGACCAGTGGTGTGGATCAGTCCCCAGGCAGTCCCAGGAAGACCATGACAGGCCTCCACCCACCCCCAGCCCTGTCACACTGACCCTTCCCCTGCCTGCCCCGCAGCCAAGCTGACAGTCAACATCCTGGACGTCAATGACAACACACCCCAGTTCAAGCCCTTTGGGATCACTTACTACACAGAGCGGGTCCTGGAGGGGGCCACCCCAGGCACCACACTTATCGCCGTGGCAGCCGTGGACCCCGACAAAGGTCTCAATGGGCTGATTACCTACAGCCTGCTGGACCTTGTGCCCCCCGGATATGTCCAGCTGGAAGACCCCTCAGCAGGTAGGTAGGAAATCTGCCAGAGGAGGATCAGGGCCATGTGTCCACCTGCTTAGCCACTGGGTGGGACTAGGGCTCACTTCTCTCGTTGGTGGGCTGGCCAGATCCAAGATGGCCAGTATGCCATTCGCTCCCAGACACACAAAGCAGTGGAACGGAGGGAGCCCATCCTGTTTGGGATGGGAGCCCCCGAAGTGTCTGCTGGAGCCCTCACTACTGTCCCAAACTGCCACCATTAGTTTCTGCTCAAAGATAGAAAACCAAGAATAGGGCTCAGAGGAGGGAGAGGGGTTGCTGGGAGATTTTCTCCTCTCTAAGGAGAACACGCACATGCCGGTTCTGCTCACCTCCGGCCTGCCATGGGTCAGCGCTGTCTGCCCCACCTGCC
Source organism: Myocastor coypus (assembly GCA_004027025.1). Taxonomy (NCBI): domain Eukaryota; kingdom Metazoa; phylum Chordata; class Mammalia; order Rodentia; family Myocastoridae; genus Myocastor; species Myocastor coypus. Next base: position 1,247 of record PVJA010057552.1, read on the forward strand.
TAAGGAGCCATACCCACCCTCAGCACCCCAGATCTTTTTCCTCCTGCTTTGGAGAACTGCTGTGAATGCGGGAGTAGCCAATATGGCAGCGGGCACCTCTGTATCTCAGGGAAGGTCATTGCCAACCGGACGGTGGACTATGAGGAGGTCCATTGGCTCAACTTTACCGTGAGAGCCGCAGACAATGGGTCCCCACCCCGGGCAGCAGAGATCCCTGTCTACCTGGAGATTGTGGATGTCAATGACAACAACCCCATCTTTGAGCAGCCCTTCTACCAGGTGGGTGGGCAGGCTGGCAGGCCAGGTAGGACCTGGGCCTGCTCCACGAGGGCTTTGCATGTTGCGCTCCTGTCTGCCAGCCCCTGTGCCCCTGGAGTGCCCAACAGTGAGCAGCCTCGTGCCCTGGTTCACTACATCACCAAGCCCCAGGGGCAGGGGGTGGCCTTACGGGCTGACTGTGGGCCACTCTCTCTCCAGGAGGCCATCTTAGAGGATGTGCCCGTGGGCACAGTCATCCTGACAGTCACTGCCTCTGATGCAGACTCAGGCAACTTCGCCCTCATCGAGTACAGCCTTGGGGATGGGGAGGGCAAATTTGCCATCAACCCCACCACGGTAAGTAGTGATAGACAGGGCCAGGGGCATGAAAACACCCAAAGGATTGGGGCCCGGCGGGATGGCTCAGCGGTCTAAAGCACCTGCTTGGGAAAGCTTGGGCGGCATCAAGGACCGCGGTTCGATCCCCGGCACCACATGCTGCGCCAGCCCTGCCCTCGGGACGGGCTGAGCCAGCCATAAAAATGAGTGAATAAACAAAGGTTCTGAAACAAGAAAAAATAAATAAATAAATAAAATTTAAAAAAAAAAAAACACCCAAAGGATCGGTTGCATCATCACCTGGATCCTGGGCCCCCTTGGACATCTGGCCTCAGAGATGCTCTACCAAGTTGGCACTGTCTTCTTGGAACCCCACATCCTATAGACTGTGGCCTTCCTGTCCTAGCAGAAACGGAAGGAAGTGGCCAAAATCTTTGGCCACTGGTGAGACAAAAATTTCTGCAGTCTGTCATTTGATGACCAAGAAATGCTTTGAGACTATCAACAGAGATGTGAGAAGCTCTGCAGGCAGTGGGTGCATTGTTTGAGTACCTACTGCTTACACAGCCCTACACTCACAGCTAAGAGAGGAAAGATGCCCCAAAGGGTGGATTCCTGTGTTCTCACGAGTCTCAGACCTGGGAGAGCAGGAGAGCAGGAGTTCAGGAGAAAAGATGGGCCCTGGCTTCAAATGTCAAAGCTGCTCTTTGCAGCATGGGGGTGACAGGCCTGCAGCTGCAACAGGGCTTCCCTTCCCACTGCCCTCTGTCCATCCCCCCTGGCAGTCTGCCCTTCCAGCGGGGCTAACTCCTGCCTGGTGTGAGCAGTCAGGCGTGGCTCCTGGGCAGCACCGAGGACAGTGACTATCTCAGAACACCGACTTTGGGCAGCTCTGGCCAGGCGGTTGACACAAGCTTGAGCTGGTTACCCATCTCGGGTAGACTGGGTGGCAAAGGCAAGAACAACTAGAGCGGGGCTGCCACTGGGGTCCCTGGGGCTGCTCACGGAGTGGGGCCTTTTGTTTAGCATTGTATCTCCAGGGCCGCAAACAGCGTTTGGCCATAACTGATGCTCCATAAGTATCTTGAGGGTACAGCTCAGCAGCACAAGTACCTGCCTGGCAAGTGCTACGTGCTGGTCCTGAGCTCAATTCCTAGCATAAATAAATAAATAAATAAACAAACAAACAAACTTGACTGAAGCCACGCTCCCTCACTAGGGTGACATCTACGTGCTGTCCTCTCTGGACCGAGAGAAGAAGGACCACTATATCCTGACCGCCTTGGCCAAAGACAACCCTGGGGATGTGGCCAGCAACCGTCGAGAAAACTCAGTGCAGGTGAAGGGCGCCAGCCTGGGCTGGTACCACCAGGGCCTGAAGCTGTAGTGGCAGTGAGCAGAGCCCACAGAGTGACTACTGTGAACAGAAACAGACACCTAGTCCCCTCGGAGACACGGTAGCAGGAGAGAAAGCAAGAGGCTGCCCAGGGGTGTCATAGTGGCTGTGACTGACACAGAAAGGGATTCTGGGGCCCGGCAGGATGGCTCAGTGGTCTAAAGCACCTGCTTAGGAAAGCTTAGGCGGCTGCAGGGACCGCGGTTCGATCCCCGGCACCACATGCTGCGCCAGCCCTGCCCTCAGGGCAGGCTGAGCCGGCCATAAAAATAAATAAACAAACAAAAGTTCTGAAACAAGAAAATTTTTTAAAAAAAAGAAAGAAAGGGATTCTGGGAGAACCCCCTTTGTGCCACACTGCTGTACAGGCTGCTAAACACTCCTGGGTGTGGCCCAGGTAAGGCCTGGTGCTCCAGTGTCTCCACAGGATCCTATAAGAAGGAGCAGTCCAGCAACCAACCAGAAGCATATAGCTATTGCCTTTATTAATATCAAGGATATTAATGAGAGCTCAAACTCCAGCCCCTTTCCACTCCAGTTCTGGTGTCCGCTCTGTGACTCTGAGCCCAGCGTGTCACCTTCTGAGCTCTGTCCTGTTTCTTACCCCAAACCCTGGGCCAGCCATGGTGCACGCACCCGTGATCTCAGCACTCAGGAAGCTGAGGCTGGAGGATCACTGCCAGTCTGAAGCTGGCCTGGGTTACATAGTGAATTTAGGCCAGCCTAAACTGCCTAGCAAGACCCCGTCTCAAAGAACAGAAAAGCTAAAGTCTTAATCCTGGATGCTTGGCTATCTCCTTGTTCTTCTCCCAAGCTATGCAAAGGAGACTCTCCAGAAGGGACTGGGGGCTTGGTGAGTGGGCCCGGACAAATCCTCTTAGGCAGGCAGCGGGGCGGAGCTGCGGGCACCCCACACACGACTGCAGCCTATCCCCGACACACACGCATGCACCAAACAGAGGAGGGCAGGGTCTTTGAGTGAACCAGTTCCATGAGCCGAACACGCTGCCTGTGCCTGTGAGGTTCTGTGCACAAAGAGCATGGCAGAAGTGGTAATCAGGACGGGGGGGGGGGGGGGGCTGAGGTGGCTTAACTGCTTTGCACGTGCACAGGGCATCCTCAGAATTGCTGTCCTGCAGGGCTGTGAGGGCTCCGCAGTCAGGAAGGGCCATAGCTGGGAAAGAGAGGTCCTTGGGCCCTGCCCTGGGCTGTGGGTCAGCAGGGAAACCCAAATCCTCAGCCAGGCATAAATCCCAGTCCAGAGGAGCCCAAGAAAGGGACAAAAGTCCAGCAGCCCAGTATGAAGGTCCAGAGGGTGGAGCCACGCTTCCAGGGCCACTGTGTGGCTCCACAAAGGACAAAGGAGAAGGGGCAGGGAGGGGGTCCCACTGCTGCAGACTCAGCTCAGACACGTCAGCCACAAGCCTAGTGGTGGAGTACTCACCGGGGCTAGGCAGTGTGCTAGGGAACCAGCAGACATCGCTGTGGGAGCTCGTGAGGAAGCTGAGAGGGGATCCTGCTGTCCCCATTCTAGTGAGGGACACTGAGGCTGTGGGGGTTAAGTAAGGGCATTACCTGTCCCTCCTTTACCCCGCTTATTCCTGGGTGATTGGTCCCCTGAGGCAGGCACCCTTGCACTCCAGAGTTTTGGCCTTGACCTTTGGCCTTGACCCTCAGGTGGTAATCCAAGTGCTAGATGTCAACGACTGCCGGCCCCAGTTCTCCAAGCCCCAGTTCAGCACCAGTGTGTATGAGAATGAGCCAGCGGGCACCTCTGTCATCACCATGCTGGCCACCGACCAGGACGAGGGCTCCAATGGGGAACTGTCCTACTCACTTGAGGGCCCTGGCATGGGTATGTGGCCTACCTGGATGCCCGGGGTGATACAGGGCTGGAAGGAGCAGGGGGCCATGCCCACAGCCCCAGGCCAGGAGGATGAGGGGGGATGGGAAGCTGGCCTCAGCCAGAGCCACCCCTATGCTCCTGCCCCACCCACCAGAGGCCTTCCACGTGGACATGGACTCGGGCTTGGTGACCACACAGCGCCCATTACAGTCTTATGAGAGGTTCAACCTGACCGTGGTGGCCACAGATGGTGGGGAACCCCCTCTCTGGGGCACCACCATGCTCCTGGTGGAGGTCATCGACGTCAATGACAACCGGCCTGTCTTCGTGCGCCCACCCAACGGCACCATCCTGCACATCAGAGAGGTACTCCTGGCGCGAGGGCCTCCTGCTCCCCAGAATCCCCTTTCCTCCACCAGCAGCTATCAGGGCAGGGAAACTGAGGCCATATGGGGAAGACTTTCACAATGCCACACAGAACAAATAATGGTTAGCAGTGTGGTAAATAATGGTTAGCAGTGTGGGCCCTGATAGCAAAGGATCTTGGATTCTCATGTAAGTTGATTGCTTACCAACTAAAGGAACTTGAGCAAGTAACTTCTCAGAATCAGTTTTTCATCTGCTAATGGGACTAATAATAGTAAATTCCCTGTCCCTAGATGTTTACCCAGAAGGACCGTCGCCCCTGTACCTATTTCCCCCATGTCTGAAAATAAACATCTGGCCAGCATTCCTGCTGACACGCAAGTGCAGCATCCGGGGCTGGGGTCTGCATCAGTGCCCAGCGGATGAGGTGGCTGGGCTTCTGGAATCTTCCAATTCTGTGTTTGCCCCTCGGTCTGTGGCCATAGACAGCCGCAGGAAGTCATCCTTCCTTCCCCCGCTCTGCCCCTTTCTCCTGAAATGACAGCCCAAAATGCCACTTGGTGGTGCAGTCGGGCTATCTGAATTGCTTTTGTGCCCCCCAAAACTCAACAAGTCTCCACATCTCAGGATGTGGCCCAAGTTACCACTCTGTGTTCTCTTTGGGAACATTTTGTGTTCCTACTGTCCCTCCTGTCTGTGGTGGCTGAGTGGCTCTCTGCTCTGAGTGCTGAGCTCACCTTGAGCAACCTTGTGAGCATCGAGGCTCACACATTACCTGCATCTTCTGTCTCCCTGCCAACAGCTTGTCTTCCTTACCCTAATTTCTGCACTTGTTCAGTCTCATTCTAATTTCTGTATTCTTGTCAGTGGCTTCAAATTTTTTTTTTTTTTTTTGGTGGAATGAAACAATATGTAAACTAATAATAATCTAGTTCTTTTTCCATACCAAAGGCCCTAAGTTTTCTCCTTCAGTGGTTCCATATTTGGGAAGATTTATGTCCCCTGAACAACCAGCATTTGTAAAGTAATGATCTATTTGTCATTCCACTTTTTATTAATTAGATGGAACTGTGCCATTTGGATCTTCTGATTATCATGATAGATGGCATAAACATTAAAGTCATGCCCAACTGATAATTTTTCAACTAAAAGCAAAGAAATGTACTTTTTTTTTTCTTTGCCCATGGGCAGCCTTATCATGTGTTAGGTTTTCAGCATAACTCAAGGGAATTCAGGAGCCTGAGGCTGAGGTTAAGAACCTGGTCGAAGGTCTATAGTGAGCCCATAACAATCTCTAGCCACCAAAACAGGCTGTTGGAGTGTCCTCCATGTCCTGGCTCCCCACTGGATAGGTGGCACTGTTTGGAGACACCCAGAGTTCTATGATTAGGATGGCAGAGAGAGCAAGAAAGACATGGGACAGAGGGCCGCTACAGCCTTTTTGGGGACTCATTTTGCCGGTTCTCCCTATGCAGGGATGGTGTGAGCTCTGGGCATGTGGCTCTAGCATGGACTGGCTGTCAGCAGCCAGTGGAGCTGGCTTGGGGACGGGGAAGCAGGTAGCAGAGGCCTGAGACCCTGCCCTGCTGGACAGTGCTTCCTGAGGACACTCGCCAGTGGCAAGGATTTCCGGTGAAGATAGAAGTGGCCGTAGCTCCCTCAGAACTGGGAGCTGAGTCTCCCTCAGCTGTCTGAGCGCCTCTGTCCCTGTACTCCCCCGCAGGAGATCCCTCTGCACTCCAACGTGTATGAGGTCTATGCCACAGACAAAGACGAGGGCCTCAATGGGGCTGTGCGCTACAGCTTCCTGAAGACAGCGGGCAACCGCGACTGGGAGTTCTTCACCATCGACCCCATCAGCGGCCTCATCCAGACGGCGCAGCGCCTAGACCGTGAGAGGCAGGCGCTGTACAGCGTAAGGAGCGGGCTGGGCGGACCTTCCTCCAGAAATATGGGCGAAGACCTGTCTGGGGAAGCTGCGGACTGCGCACCTGGTCTCCAAACCCCCTCTCCACCCTCACTCGCTCCTCTGTCCCCAGCTCATCTTGGTGGCCAGTGACCTGGGCCAGCCAGTGCCTTACGAGACCATGCAGCCACTGCAGGTGGCTCTGGAAGACATAGATGACAATGAGCCGCTGTTTGTGAGGCCTCCTGTAAGCCAGCCCATGCCCTGCACTGCTCACACTCGCACAGGGACTCCCTGCCTGCCCACACACACCTTGCACATGCTCCCCCATGCACAGCGCCCTAAAGCACATTGGCTACATGTGGGAAACCTCTGTCTGCGCACACTTCACACGGGGACCACTAGCCATTGAATAGCTGTGCTGTGTTTGATCTGCTGAGGCATGGTCCATGGGTCAGAAGAGCAGACACAAATGCGTGGCTCATGTGGTGCTTGTATTGGAGTGTGTGTGTGTACATTTTTGCACACACATACCAGGCATGAAAATCAGCCAGGTTTTATCGCACTTTGTCCTCTCAGATTCACATGCCTGGATGTCCCCTGGGGACAGCATGTGTGCACATGACAGTGTGTAAGTGCCCACGATATTAAACGCTCCTTTGGGGGCTGGGACACTGTTGAGAGCATGCCCACCCAACCCCACACTTGCAGACCTCACCAGTGGGCAGTAAACTCCCACAACCCAAGCAAAGCCGCGGCCCCAGGCACTCTGCCAGAGTTGGAAGCTCCTGGCAGCCTCCAATGACGGTGTCCTCCTCCTCCCGCAGAAAGGCAGCCCCCAGTACCAGCTGCTGATGGTGCCCGAGCACTCACCCCGCGGCACCCTTGTGGGCAACGTGACAGGCGCTGTGGACGCCGACGAGGGCTCCAATGCTATCGTGTACTACTTCATCGCAGGTGGGGCCTGGCAGAGCGACCGCCCTGCCTGCTGTGCAGCCAGAGATGCCCCCTGAGCCTGGCTTTCACCCCAAGCTGTGTGCTCCCCGCAGCTGGCAATGAGGAGAAGAACTTCCACCTGCAGCCTGATGGGCGCCTGCTGGTGCTGCAGGACCTGGACCGGGAGCAGGAAGCTGTCTTCTCCTTCATTGTCAAGGCCTCCAGCAACCGCAGCTGGACGCCGCCCCGCGGACCTGCCCTGGCCCTCGACCTGGTCACAGACCTCACCCTGCAGGAGGTGCGCGTGGTGCTAGAGGACATCAATGACCAGCCTCCACGCTTCACCAAAGCAGAGTACACTGCAGGTGCAGGGCCCAGAGCCGGGGCGTGGGGTGTGGGGGGCTCCTCCCCAGCACTCACGCTGCCTTGTGTGTCCCTGCAGGGGTGGCTACCGATGCCAAGGTAGGCTCAGAGCTCATTCAGGTTCTGGCTCTGGATGAGGACATTGGCAACAACAGCCTCGTCTTCTACGGCATCCTGGCCATCCACTACTTCCAGGCCCTCGCCAACGACTCAGAGGACGTGGGCCAGGTCTTCACCATGGGTAGGAGCCTGGCCACACGGGGGGTCTCTAGCCAAGACCTTGCAGTCACTGTGTAGCCATTGCCTGCAGGACATGGCTATGATCTGTGTAAACACCACAGAATGTGGTGGCCTCCAGCCAGCCAGCCTGTCTGTCCATCTCTGCCCATGCATCCTCTAATCCACCTGCTCCTCCCTGTCCACCTGCTCTTTTTTTTTTTTTTTTTTTTTTTTTTTTTTTTTTTTTTGAGACAGGGTCTCGCTGTACAGTTCAGGCTGGCCTTGAGCTCAGTTTTGTAGCCTAGGCTGGTCTCGAACTCTCACCAATCCTCCTGCCTCAGCCTCCCGAGTGCTGGGATACACCTGCTCTTTTCTACTTTCTTCCCATCCATCCATCCTTCATCTTCCTGTTCTCTTTTTCCACCAGGACCCCATCTTTCTACCTGTGCCGCCCCCCTCTCGTGTGCCAGGTGGAAACACACACTTACAGATATGCACATGTGCTGTGCCCTGGCCACAGGCCTGGCAGGTTCCAGGAGGCGCCTCTGCCCATGACCTTCCTCTCTTGTTCCTATTCTAACACCCCTCCTTTGTGTGCCAGTCTTAACTGCCAGGAAGACTCCCTGACCTGGCACTCGGGGCATACCTGATCTTCCTCCCAGCCCCTCACCACAACCTGCTACAGCCCACTGTGCCCCGCCAAACAGAACCAGCTGCTGTTCCCTCAGCCAGCTCCATCCCATTCACCCTGGACCTTTGACCACTCCGCCTTTGTGTCCTGGAATATTTCCCTGCCCTGTCCCTGCCTTTAGAGACACTTCCCCACTCCTTCAAAGTCTATTCCTGGGCAGCTCCTCCCATTACACCACCACACTGACACTTTGACCTCTGAGTTCTTACTGCCCAAGTGGCTGATACAGCATAGGTGATACAGCCAGAAAGGAGCACGTCTGCCATGTCTGCTGTTTCTTTTTCTTTCTTTCTTTCTTTCTTTCGTTCTTTCTTTCTTTCTTTCTTTCTTTCTTTCTTTCTTTCTTTCTTTCTTTTTAATGTATTCATGACAGGGGGTCTGCAAAGGTCTCACTATGTAGATCAGACTCATAGTGATTCTCCTGCTTTCAGCCTCCCAAGTGCTGAGATTCCAGGTGTTCACCACCATACCCAGTCTCAATCACCACCTCAGTGTGCCCCTGGGGCAGGGCCAGCACAGCATGCCGGGGATAGAACCCTGTTCCCTGCGCCCACCTGAGCAAGCACTACATTCCGCTGAGCTATCTGGCCAGCCCACAAGTCTACTATTTATAAGAGAAGTCTGTGCTGGCTAGGTATGGTGATGCTCACCTGTAATCCAAGCACTCCGGAGGCTGAGACAGGGGGAGCACCAGAAGTTGAGGACCACCTGGGCTACATAATGAGTTCAAGGCTGGCATAAGCTACATAGTGAAACCCAGGAAGGGAGGGAGGGAGGGAGGGAAGGAGGGAGAGAGGGAGGGAAAGAGGGATGGACAGACAGACAGACAGACAGACA